>CAUYUJ010018858.1:110047-123123 GCA_963575745.1 Prorocentrum cordatum
AGTAGTAGTAGTAGTAGTAGTAGTAGTAGTATAGTAGAAGTAGTAGTAGTAGTAGTAGTAGTAGTAGTAGTAGTAGTAGTAGTAGTAGTAGTAGTAGTAGTACTAGTAGTAGTAGTAGTAATAGTCGTGGTGGTGGTGGTGGTAGTAGTCATAGTAGTTGCAGTAGTAGCCGCAGTAGAAATAATAAGTCCCACGATATTAATGCAGATCATGAGTCCTGGCACTTCTGATGTGTAATCTATGGTGTACCGACTAGTGAGTGCACTGCGTAAACGAGCGTTCCAGCGAGAACGTTCAGGACAGGTGAAGCATACTTTCCTTGCCCCCATGTTCTGCATCACCCCGAAGCTTTGCTCCCTCACCGGGCCATCGACTGCTCGAATGCTTTTAATCTCATGCCCCCTCCGCTTTCTCTCGCGCTCTTCATCACAAGCGTTGCACACACAGAAACGAGCGGGCGCCTCAACAGCTGCAATTCGCGGCTGTGATGTCATCACGTAAGCTGTCAAGCCCGCTTGCCCGGACTCTCCAGGGCGTCAGCCGCGCATCTGCCCCAATGTGCATCATCCCTTAACTCGTCCCCTCACAGCCGCCCCAGTCTTCCCCAGCTGAACACACCCGACCGGTGGCGACATGAGCTCCACCCTGCAAGAGTGGTCTCCAGATCTCGCTGGGAAACGCCCTCTCGACCGAGTGGAGGTGGCACAAGGGGTCGTGGGAAGGAAACGGAGGAACAGGGAAGAAACTTCAAGGAGGAAGGGGACGCAGCCTCCTCTGCACTTGGTTGGGCACGACGGGCTCAGCATCCTACGCTTACGCAAAGCCAGGGGGGAAGGCATGGAACACCCAACAGACGGCATGAGCATAAGCTTTCGGAGGTCCGCGCGGACTTCCTGGGCCGGCGCTACTGGGCCCCTTCACACTCCCCTTTCCGAAGCGCGCGCAGCGCGCTGAGGGCGGCGCCGGAGGCGCCGCCAGGTGTGAAGGGAGGGGGTGGCCAAGCGCGGAACCTCAGGAAGTCCGCGCGGACCTCCGAACATCTTCGATTGCGTGTTTTCGTTTTCTTCGAGCCTGGGGCTTTCTCCAGGACTTGCTTTTCACCCGAGGTAGGTCTCTCAGGGCCCTGGGGCCCCTGGTACCCGAGAACTCGAAAACGGCGAAGAACTTCCAATGCCACTTTCCTCCAGGACCCGATTCCTTCACGGGGATCCCAGCTCCAGCGTCAACTATCGGCCCCCCGCCAGAACCTCGAAGCGGAACCAACCAGGGCGACGAGAGGCCTTTCGGAGGCAGCATCAATCAGAAGACATCCCAATAGCCTCGATCCTCGACTTCTCTGCGGGAGGGGGGGGGGGGGGCGGAGAATGCAATCTGCACTCTTCAGCCGCGGCTGGCGTTTCCCCCCCTCGAGGTCTTGGGGGCGCATTTCTCTCTTGCCTGCGCAGGCTTCCGGCGATCTTTCTTATTTTGCGATCGCTGCTCCCTCTTGTCGCTGGATGCTACGTGGCTGGCCCCATGACAGATTCTACCGAGACGGCCGTCTCGGCGTGATCCAGACGTCCTGCCAGATCGGGGCCCCAGGGGGTGCAGGCAGACGGGCGATGCGCCTCGCAGGCACTTGCGCCGTCAAGAGCTCCAGAGACTGGTTTTTGAACTCAAAAGCCGAACCGGTTCTTGAATCACAAACTGATGTCTGAGCTCAGAAACTGGCTCTTGGATACAAAGCGAGGTGGTTTTCTTACTACAAAAGCTGTACTACTGGAACTCAAGAACCGAACTCTGCCCTCGAGCACCCCCGCCTCTGCGAGGGTGGCAGCACGAGGGAGGCCCAGGTCAAGGGGCCCAAGAACGCACAAATAATTACACACAAATAAAATGACTCCCCATGTTTTCCCATATTTTCTGGGTCTTTGTCTTCCCGCCCACTTCCCATAGTTTCCCATATTTCCTCGGGGATCGACGATGAATCGTGTCTGTGTGTTTTTTCCCCTCCTGACCGGGGCCCGCCCGGGCCCGCCCACCTTCTGCCGGCGCCCGCTGGGCGGAGCCGCCCCCCCGTGCTGCCTCCGCGGGCCCTCCTCCGCAGCAGGGCGGCCGCCCTCCCGATCCCTCGGGGGCGCGAGGGCCACCTCGCCAGAGGAGGAGGGAGGGAGGGGGACGAGGGAGGAAGGGGGGAGGAAGGGGGAGGAGGAGGCGGAGGATGAGGAGGAGGGGCGAGGAGGAGGAGGAGGAGGAGGAGGAGGAGGAGGGCCAGGAGGGAGGAGACGGAGGGCGAGGCCCCTGCTGTGGAGGATGTGACCTGCACGCGCCCCGTCCGAGGGTAGCGCTACATTCCCCAAAGGTCTCCGCTGCGCGGTCGATGGGGGAGCGAGGGTTTGCGAAGGGGGAGCCGATCCCCCTCTTCCTCCTCCTCTTCTTCTTCCTCCTCCTCCTCTTCTTCTTCTTCTTCTTCTTCCTCCTCTTCCTCCTTCTTCCTCCTTCTCCTCCTGCTCCTCCTCCTCCTCCTCCTGCCCTCCTCCTCCTCCCTCCTCTCCTCTGCTCCTGCTCCTGCTCCTGCTCCTGCTCCTGCTCCTGCTCCTGCTCCTGCTCCTGCTCCTGCTCCTGCTCCTGCTCCTGCTCCTGCTCCTGCTCCTGCTCCTGCTCCTGCTCCTGCTCCTGCTCCTGCTCCTCCTCCTCCTCCTCCTCCTCCTCCTCTCATTCCACACCCCGATGCCATCTGCACTCAAAAGCTCTGGCACTTTTGCCATTTTGTGCTGGGACCCCCGTCCTGGCGCCCTCTCTCGTTCGCACGCGCAGACGGGAGGCAGGAGCTTCGCAACAACACCTGCCACCGTGCGCCATGTGGCCACGACAACGGCGTCTGCTGACCTCACGGTCCCGCTTTGGCAAGCAGGCGCGGGTGCAGCTTAAGGGCGAGTGTCACCATGAGAGGCGCCTCTTGCCTTTCCCGTTCTCCTCCTCCTCTCTCACCTGCCTCCTCTCCCCTCCCCTCCTCGCCTTCCCGCGCCTTTCCCATCCCTCCTCCTGATCAGCAATCCATCCCTGTCGCACTATCAAACGTGTCCGTCGCCGGGCTGGGCGTCTCGCTTGAACCCGCCTTACAGCTCGCGATGCAGAAGCTGAACCTGTCTACATGTTATACGGACACGACGGCGACACCTTTGATACGCGTGGCTCTGACCTGTGCGCCGCGCGCGTTCGACTTAGACGCTTCCAGCACTTACACGGGTGGCGGGCGGTACGGCACCTTTTCAACATGAGGCTCCCGCACTGGTGCCGCGAACGTTCGCCGTAAACGTTTCCAGCAACTTCCCAGATGGAGGCTGGTACGTTTTCGAAATGGGGCTCTGGCACTTCCTGAACATCTCTTACCACACATGTACCAGTGTGCAGCACTTGCACGGATGGAAGCCGCCTCGTTTTCAACACTTGACCAAGAGTGAAATCGTGTCCAACAGTTGACAGATGGAGGGCGGCTCTTATCCCAAATGGGGCTGTCGTTGGGCACTTCCTTGAATTTACCCCCCCCCCCCTTCCTTTGAGCAGGGACCGACCGCCCTGGCATTCCCATAGGTCTACCACGGAATGTTCTTAGAACCCCCAAATGTTCAAATGTCAAAAGCAATGTTCTTAGAACATGAGCCCGATGTGTTGAACCCAGACGGTCTTAGCCACTGTTCTAAGAACATGTCGTGCAGACCACAACAAGGCTCTTATATGACATTCTTTGGTGGGCCTATCGGCGAGCCAGGATGCTTCGCCGCTGCTCGACGCTTGCCGCATGCCAGGAAGCTCGAAAGATGGAGGCCAATTTTCGGGGGCGCGCAAACATGGATTAGCGATCTATGGATCTGGCGCGCGGTCGCCGCCAAATCCACGAATCGGGGGAGGTGCCCTCTCCAAAATGCGGCCGGTGCTGCTTCGCTCGGTGGCGGGAATCCACGATTTCCCATGGAAACGGGACCCGTCGCTAATCCACGCCCCCTTGATCCATGCTTGCGATCGCCTGATGTTGTTCATTAGTCATGCGGGGGGGGGGGCTGGAGGAGGAGGAGGAGGAGGAGGGAGGAGGAGGAGGAGGAGGAGGAGGAGGAGGAGCAGGAGGAGAAGGAGGAGCAGGAGGAGGAGAGCAGGAGGAGGAGGAGGAGGGGAGGAGGAGGAGGAGGGAAGTTTCTTTCAAAGAGGAACTCCCGCCTGAATGGCGGGCCTGCGGGGCGCTCGCCGCTCGAGGCAGGGGGGGGGGGGGGGCGCTTCGTGCCGGGAGAGAAAGCGTGCACACGGGGACTGGCGAGGAGCGGACTTCGGAGGGGAGGGAGCACTGCAGCATCGTTGGCACGTGTGGGGTTTGCTCTGGCCTTCCTCCTCCCCCTCCTCCCCTCTCCTGCCCCTTCCCCCCTCTTTCTCCCGCTCCTCTTCCATCCCCGTGTCCTCCTCCCCCTCCTCCTCCGCCTCCTTCGACGACGACCCCAACGACGACGATGCACATGACGACGACGCTGGCATCGACGACGGCGCCGACCACTTCGTCGAAGACGACGACGTCGTGAGCGGCGACTTTTGCCCTCCGTGGTCGGCGGCTCAGGGTGCAAGGGTGGGGGGGCGGCGGCTGATAGGTCGCAGAGGCGCCCCGCATACAGCCTCGGCTTGCCGCGCCGCGTGCCGCAGGGATGGAGGCAGTTGGAGCCGTGGCCCTGCCTGCCGAGATCCCAGGCCGCTGCGAGGCCGCGCGGGGCAGCTGGGGCCTCTCGACGTGTGGCTTTCCCGCACTCGCGGATCTGCGCGGCTACCACTCCGCACACCCGGGGGGAATGGGGCGAGGACGATGGGAGATGAGCGGGGCGGGGGGGACGCAGGGGAGGGAAGGGATGCAGGGAGGGAGAGGGGGAAACAAGGCAGGATGATGATGATGATGATGATGATGATGATGATGATGATGATGATGATGATGATGATGATGATGATGATGATGACGATTACGGTGGTAATGATGAGATGCTGATGCTGATGATGGTGCTGATGATGATGTTGCTGCTGACGATGAGGGTGACGACAATGATGGTGACGACGACAACGATTATGATGGCTATGATGATGATGACGATGCTGATGCTGATGCTGCTGATGATGATGATGATGATGATGGTGATGATGATGACGGTGGAGGTGATGGTGATGGTGATGGTGATGATGGTCCACCTCTTATTGGAACGCACGCAATGCACAGCGCCCAAAACTGTCCAGGACGACCCAACCCGTCCTCGAGGATCCCTGGGCGGCCGTAGCGACCACCAAATGATGCTGATGACGATGATGAACATGATGATGGTCACGTTGATCGTGGTAGTGATGGCGATCATGATCAGACCTTGGTAGGCCACCAGGTCCGCCAGGCGTGCTCGCAGAGCCACGGCTGAGTGGGACCTGCCTGCCACGCGCGCAAGCCCGCGCGGCTCACAACGACGTTGCCCACGGCGAACAGGATGGCGGCGGTGAGCAGGTGCGCCACGGCCCACAGGACGGGCCGACGGCGATGAGTTCGCACACGTGGCCCAGCGACTCCCTAGCCAAGCTGCAGCCACTCCTCCTCGGGGTCCCCCAACCTGCAGGCGGCGCGGCGCCTCGACGGTCTTTTCGCCCGTGGGGTGTCGCAGAGGAAGCGCTGGATGCGTTATCTCCTGTTGCTGCCGCTCGCGTTCTCCTCAGGGTCGCAGGCCATCAGGAAGGAACTCCTGTGCGTCGTGGAGTACAGGCCGCATTTCGGGCACCCGATGATGCCGCCCCCGACTAACACGATGTGCTCCCTGGCCGCCGCCGCTGGGATGCAGCCGCCCGCTGTAGCTGGCGGTGGGGGCGACTGATGGCACGAGGTCTGCCACTGACCTCGTGCCTCCTCTCTGCCTCTTGTGCGGAGGCGGCTGGCTTGGCGTTTTTGTTGCTCGATGCCTCAGGCTCCACCGCAACGCGGCTCCGCCCGCGCTGGCTGCCCTGGAGGCCCCCGTCGCTGCCCTCGTTGGGTTGCTCGCCCTGTTGGCCGCGCTGGCTGACCTTCTCGGCAATGAGCTGCGCTGCCGCCAGGAGGACCGCGGCAGCGATCGCAGCCTGGGGTGTCGTCGCCATAGCAGGACTGGTTTCGTTCTACACTTTCGCGCGCCCGGGCTCCGCGCTGAGCGCGGCGTCGGGGCTGGGGCGCTTTCGGCGGGGGCCCCGGGCTCGGCGCAAGTCAACCGCTACCTTCTTGCGCTCCACTTTTGTCTCCGCCAGCCGCCAGAGGCTCCGCTGGTCCCTCGCGGCCGGCGCCCTCTGCCGAGCCTTCCCCGCTGGCTCGGCTAGTAGTGCGCGCCGCCGAGGGCCTATCCGCGAAACGTGACGACTCCAGTGAGCCAGCCGAATTAGTGCACGATGGTCGCCTGCAGGTCTTCCTTCAGGGCGGCGGCCCAGTGGGAGGAGGCTGCCCTTGGCAATGTGGGTTCTCGATCCGCCTCCTCAGCGCCTTGTGCTCGATTTTGTGGATGACGGCCGCGACGTGCCTCTGTGCGCTGGCGAGGGCCTGCAGCCTAGCGCAGGCGGTGCGGCTGCCCGCGCTGCCATGCCTTGGCGCATATCTCCCTGGCCAGCTGCTCCGTAGCCCTGCGCGTCCTCGCCCTCGCGTTGTCGAAGCGCCTGTCTTAGGAGCATTTCGGCGCCGTGCGGCGCACGCACCCGTTGGCCCAGTAGTCCTCCGAATCAAGCTCATCACCGTTGCCGACGTCCATGATCAAGCGTTGGCCCGGTGGCTCACCGTCTTCTCGATGACAGGGGCTGGACCCCTGTTGGACGGTTTGCAAATGGTTCCGCTCAAGGGCGCGTGGGTTTCGCTGGGATTCTGCGGGTCAGATGGCTGTGGCTGTGAGGGGGCGGTCGTCGAACCACCGCCTGCGGTTGTTCATCTTGATGATGTGCTCTCCCATCGCTAGGATGAAGCCCTCGCGGTCCATCCACATCTCGCTGGAACTGCATTTGAGGGTGTGCATGCCGTTGCTGCCAGCCCTCCGTGCACTGTCGAAGATTTCCTTTGCCATGCGCAACTTCTCTCCTTGGTCGCTGCCGCGCTCGGACAGGCCGTCGGGGGCCGCCGTTCGCATGATGTGTTCGCGTACGAACGGAGCGCACCATCTCCTCCAATTCGCGCCACCACGGGGGCCCTCGCGCATAGCCCTGGGGTCGGGCACCCAAGATCTAGACCAAATGCGCAGCGCTCTTGAAAGCTATTTCCGTTCGGCGCTGGCTGCCTCAGACCGCCCAGTTGGCGGTTCCTCCATCATCGGTGGCTCTCCTTCTTGTTGCCATGCCCGTCGTTGTTGGTGTAGGAAACGTAATCTCCGCCGCTGCTGCCTGCAGCGATGCCGGCAAAATCTGGCAAGGCCGCGGGGCCGTCTGCTGGGCGCGGCAGCGTTGCCGACCGCGCCCTGCGGCCTCCGCTGGGCGTCGCGGCTACCGCTCACGCAGTGAGCTGTGTGCCAGCACCCCTTCGCGTAGCTCTCCTGCTGGGTGGGGCGGCCCTGGCCGCGAAGCCGTCGGGGCGCGGCAGCTGCGTTCCCGACCGCATCCCGTGGCGTCATTCTGCGCTCCATGTCGAACAGGCGCTTCCTCTTGACTCCATCGCCCTGCGCCCAACGGCTCATCGCTGGGTCGTCGGGTGGCCGCGGCTGCGTTCCCGACCGCGCCATCGGGCTTCCCTCGGGTCTCCTCTGGCCCCTCTTCCACGGACCTCATGGGCTGCTGCCGCCGTGACTCGAGGGAGACAGCGCCGCGTGTGCCCTCTCGCCAATCCTGACTTCCATCTTGCAGCGCCAGGAGCAGCTCCACGCGTGCCCTGTCGGACGCATGGTTTGGCAATCCCCTGCGTGGGGAACAGGCGGTGAGAGCGCCTGCGCGTCTGGCTTGCTGATGTTCCTCATGTTATTCGTGCGCGCGGTCCTCTTGTCATCGTGGGTGGTGCTCTGTCTGGCTGCGGCGCTCTACTGGGTAGGCCAGCGCTGGCGTTGGCGATGTGGCGCGCGATCTGCCTGACCTGCCTGAGCTTCGCCTGCGCCTGCTTGGCGGCGGGGGCGCGGGTGCAAGTCCGCGCCGAGGTTGGCCATGGCGTCCGGCCAGTCATTGCCTCGCATGTGAAACCGCCACTTTGGTGCTCTTCCACTGGAAGGATTTGCGCTTCTTCGTTTCCCCTCCCAAATTAATGCGCCAGTGCCGCGTGAGCTCCCGCGTGTCACGGCTTGCTCGCGACGGGGCCCTTTCCCACTCCATCCCCAGCCTGGCCCCCCTGACGAGCGGCAGGTGATCGGAATGCAGTTTGATGGGCGGCGCCGGAGCTCGCGGCATCTACCCGCAGCTCCGTTCTTGGAGACGTCTGAGCATGGCCGGGGACCGCGCCGCGCATGCCCGCGATGGCTTGCCCCTTGGCCACCGCGGGCGAACCCCGACCTGTGCTTCTGGCTCAGGCTAGCGCCGCCGCCTCCGACGACTCCGGCCTCCATGGGCCTCCCCCTGCGATGACCGCGCGGGCGTCTCCGAACGCGCGCCTCCGCGCCCCGCTGCCATCCCGAGTGGGCGGTCGCGGTAGCTCCGCGCGCGGCATCAATGCCCGGGTCCAGCGGCGAACGTCGGGATGGGCATCCCGCGCTCGCTGCGCCACCTCGGGCTCGAAGCTGCGTTCTCAAGGTCCTCGTTCGCGTACTTGTGGACCATCGCCCTCCTCTGGCTCCAATGGGCACCAGCGGCGACTGGCCCGAGCGCGCCCTTGGCGGCGTCGACGAGCTTCCACCTGGTCCTCCTTCTCGGGCGAATGGGCCTGCCAGCGGCGGGGCTCGTCCTCGCGCTTCCTGCGTGATGCCCATGGCCGCTGGATGCGCGGCCCTCGCGATCATGCCAGGCCCCATGCCCCAGCGTGCGAGGTTGTCGGAACGCCGCAACCTGGCTTTTGTATTGTTGATTCCATTGCGGATCGTGGCATGCATGGTCGGCGGGCCTGACCTGACCTCATGTCCATCGAGTCTGCGCAGCGGGAGCTCCATTCCCTGGGCAATCTCGCACCGCGTCGACCGACCACTGGGCCAGAGGAGGACAGCAAGGCTTTGCCCACAGCCTGATGCATGATCAATTTGCGTTTGGGCGTCTGGGCCAAGTCGACCCGCATTTCGCAGGCGCGCTGCGCGATGACTGATGCGCGCGCCCGGGCGGCCCCGGTCAGGTCGCCCGCGCGGGCGTCGAGCATGCGCGTCT
The DNA here is from genome assembly GCA_963575745.1 of Prorocentrum cordatum. Classification (NCBI taxonomy): domain Eukaryota; class Dinophyceae; order Prorocentrales; family Prorocentraceae; genus Prorocentrum; species Prorocentrum cordatum. The sequence goes on from CAUYUJ010018858.1 coordinate 119,306, forward strand.
GCAGCGGGCGTTTGACATGTCTTCCCGCGCAGTGGCCGCCGGGCCGCGCGCGAGCGCCTGCGGGGGCCCAGTGGCGAACGCGCGTTCTGGGGGCAATCCTTGTCCAGGCCTCGTTTCAGATGGACATTCTTGCGCCCGTGCTAGCGGCCTCGGTGCCAGGCGCGTGCGCTGCGGCAGACCCAGCGCGAACGCGGGGAAGTTAGCGGCCGTTCCTGCCGCCACTAGGCTCGCCCTACGCACTTTGTCGTAGCGCTCCTCGATTTCCGTGAGCGCGGCAATCGCGGCGCTGTTCTGCAACTGAGCTCTACGACTCTACGTGGACCAGAACGCGACTGGTGACGTCGGCCGCGGCTTTCCCCGCGCCCAGCGCCAAACCTGGCAGTTGCCGCTGCCGGGCCTGCTGCTTGACCTCGAGTGCCCGCGCCCTCGCCCGCAGCCGCTGCAACGAACTCATGGGTGAAATGGGTATGATTTTCAAGCCTGGGCCCTTCGCGGCCCTCGCATGCGCGGCGACGCTCGCCGCCGCCGCCTGCTCTGGCCGCGCCCCCCCCCCCCCCCCCCCCCCCCCCATAGCTCCGCAGCGCTCGCGGAGATCGCCGCCGCTGCCGTGGCGGGCAGTCAGGTAGCGCTGGTGCGATTTGAACAGCGGCACCTTGGCTGCGACGCAGACTGTCGCGGAGCGCGCCTCCGAGGCGCGGGCGGGGATCGCGAGGGGCGGCGCGGGCGGCGACTGGCGCGCCGGCGCGAAGGCGTGAACAGAGAACGCGATGTTGAGGGCCTCTGGAAAGTGCCGCCCAAGCGCATGGGCGAAGCGGCGACCGCGTGGACACGGGGTCTCTGCGACGTTCGCCGCTAGAACGCCGACGCAGCTCGGGCGCGAACTGGGCTGAGGCGGGGAACGAGCGGGAACGGCAGTGCGCGGGGCAGTGGGGGCGCCGCCGCGACGACGACGACGGCGACGGCATAGGCGACGGCGTTGGCGCTGGCGACGGACGACGACGGGGGCGGCGGAGATTGCGCTGACGGCGACGACGGCGCCGGCGGCGGCGGTGGCAAAGACGACGACGATGACGACGCCGGCAATCCGGAGGACCAGTAATCAGAACGGACGACGAGCGAAACGCCGCATCCCAGAAAATCACTAGACGACAGCGACTTACTAAAATTCTAGATGGCACCTTCTCTCCCGTGTCGTCCCTGCCCCGTGCCCCGTGCCTCTGCGTCAATCGTCCTCGGAGACCTTCGCTGCCCCTCATATCTATTTCAGCACAAAAACGGTGATCCGACAACGTCTGTTCCAAATGTGATGCCTGTGGGCCGCCCGAAACGCCCAAATCTGTTCGAAAAGTACCCAGTCCGCTCAGGATCCGCAGCGGATCTGCGACCAGTTTCGACGCCCGCGGCGAGGTTGAAACTCCCGACCTGGGGCCCTCTGAAATGCCTTCGGGGGCCCCTGAGCTCGCTCTCGGGGGCCCGATGCTGCGCCCATTTCCCGGGAGCTGCTGGCCGCGCCTCCCCTCCGCGGGCCGACGGCCCCTGGGCTGGCTGGGCCGGCGGTCAGGCAACTTGGCACGATTCGAAGCTTCGGGCCGATTCTCAGATCGTATTGAATTACCTGGCTGCCTGTAGTTGGGTGAGCGGCCCCCCCCCAGTGCCTTGGGTGACAGGCGTCTGGTCCCAAACCAATCTTCCGTGGAAAGGCGCGGCCTGCCCGTCTGAGCTGCGCGGCTGCCACGGGCCTGACGTCGTCGGTGCTGATGACGTCGAAATCGCGACGCAAAAATTGTGATCCACGAGGGAGCGTGAGCCGGTCGGGTCGCTATCGCACTCCTCGCCTTCCCAGATGCCCTTCCACTTGGTCTGGAGATGCCTGACCGCGTCCGCCAGTGCCTCACCCCCCCCAATGTGCACCTCGACCTGGCTCAGCTGCCAGCCCTTCGGGTTGGTGGTCGCGTGCAGGACCTCCGGGTCATTCTTCGATTTCTCGAGGGCCTACTCCGCGTGTCCCTGCCCTCTATGGCGAACTTGCGCTCCTCCTGATGGGCCAGATACCAAAGCCACACTTCGAGTCCTCCAAGGGCAGTCACCGTGGCGATCGAGGTGCAAGTCTCGTGGGCGATGTTCATCGCCTTCACCGCGAGGCGGGCGGCGTCGGTAGGAATGGCTGCCAATGAGGTACCTCGGTGCCCACGGTGGCCGATCACTATCGCTATCACCGTGCGGTTACGACGAGCACAAACTGGCCCATTCGGTGGCATGCACCAGCCGGCAACCAACACTGGCGGAAGAGATCCGTAATGTCATGGAAGCCGTTCCACATCGCGAAGCCTGTCTCGATGCGGCTGGCGCCGGTGCTTGCGATGCCGTGTAGGAGATCGGGAGCGCGCTTTGGCGGGAATGGTCGGCTGGGGGCCACGCGGGGACTGACCCCGCCCAAAATAAGCCCGAGCCCAAGTGGCCACCTATGACAATGATGATGATGATGGGGGGGAAAACAGAAAAATATATAAAGGGGAGGAGGAGGAGAAGGATGAGGATGAGGATGATGATGAACAGGAGGATGAGGAGGAGGAGGAGGACGAGGAGGAGAAGGAGGAGACAGACTCGAAATAGGAACAGGAAGACTCAATACTCAAGAGTCAATACGTGGCAAGGCCCGCACGTGGCGTGGGGTCCAGAGTCTAAGGATGAGGAAGACCCCGCTTCCCTCAGGACCATTTCCTTCATGGCGAGAGGGGAGGAGAGGAAAAGGGGAGGGTACGATAATCCCGAGAAGGAAAAATACGAACGTCAATTTTCTGAGGTCCACACATTGTTGAATTGGCGCAGGACCCCCTCTGCCGTGGCGGGCGGAGCGCGCCAGGGGCCGTGAGGGTCCAGTCCAGTGCCTCCGAAAGTGTATGTGTGTGTGTGTGTTGTTGTTGTTGTTGTTGGTGGTGGTGGTGGTGGTGGTGTTGATGGTGGTGGTGGTGATGGTGGTGTTGGTGTTGGTGTTGTTGGTGTTGGTGTTGTTGGTGTTGGTGGTGTTGTTGTTGGTGTTGTTGTTGTTGTTGTTGTTGTTGTTGTTGTTGTTGTTGTTGTTGTTGTTGTTTTCTTCTTCTTCTTCTTCTTTTTCTTCTTCGTCTTCTTCGGCCTTTGGGTGCTTTCGATTACTTTCGTGGCCCCCGAAAGCCTCCGGGGTGCCCTGGAGACCAATAGCTCCAGGGTCTCCGCGAGGGGCCCAAACGTTCGGCGGCTCGGGAAACCAGGGGCGGCCTGCTGTTCGCCATCTTCTTGGGCCCCCGCAGGACGATCTCAGGCCCCAGGGGCCGTGAGGCCCAAGCGTTGCACTTGTTTCACGACGAGCGTTTTCGCCAGGTTCCGGGCCCCAGGACCATCGCAGATCGACCTGGCTCGAACAAGTGCCGCAGAAAGATGGTCTAGGGCTCTGGTATTGTTTTTCCACGATGTCGCATTCTTTTGTGACGTCGGATCTCAGGGGGGGCGTCGCACTGCTCCGATTAACAGCTATTCCTGGTTCGTCGTCGTCGTCGCCGCCGCCGAGGCCGCCAGTCGCAACAAGCGACCCAAACGAGAAACAACTACTGTCAACCGTTCCTGCCCGATTCGTTTTGAAACGCTTGGTCGCATGATCAGATCTGTTCAGGATACAGAGCTGGCCCCAGGGAAGCCTTCGAGGAGTCCGAGAGGGAGGAGCAGAAGGTGGTCGCGACGGTGTCTATCGAAGGATGCGTAGCGTGTCGCGACGGCCAGCGCGACACGCCCTACGCTTGCAAGCGGGTAACGTGTCGCTCCAGTCCGCGTGGGGCCAGGCTGGG
>CAUYUJ010018858.1:123223-145723 GCA_963575745.1 Prorocentrum cordatum
TAGTAGTATTAGTCGTAGTCGGAGTCGTAGTCGTAGCCGTAGTAGTAGTAGTAGTAGTAGTAGTAGTAGTAGTCGTAGTCGTAGTCAGTAGTAGTAGTAGTAGTAGTAGTAGTAGTAGTAGTAGTAGTAGTAGTAGTAGTAGTAGTAGCAGTAGTAGTAGTAGTAGCAGTAGCAGTAGCAGTAGCAGTAGCAGTAGCAGTAGTAGTAGTAGTAGTAGTAGTAGTAGTAGTAGTAGTAGTAGTAGTAGTAGTAGCAGTAGTAGTCGTAGTCGTAGTAGTCGGGCGAAAACGACGACGACAACGGCGGCGACGACGACGACGACGACGGGCCAGGGCGCCGCGGACGCTCCACGCACCGCCGCCAGGGCGCGGTCGCGCGAGCGGCGCTCCACGAGCACGGCCACCACGCCCGTGTCCTCCCCAGGCACCTGTCGCTCGCCCAACGCAGCCGTCGTGGCCCAACGCCGCCGCCGCCCACCGCCCGCCTCCGTCGTCGTTGCCGCCGCCGCGACGGAGGAGGATGAGGATGAGGATGAGGATGAGGAGGAGGAGGAGGAGGAGGAGGTGGAGGAGGAGGATGAGGAGGCCTCGTTCCTGCTTCCTCCGATTCCCTTCTCAATCCGAATTCCTCCTCTTCCATGCTCCCTCTTCCTCCCGCCTCTTTTCTCCTCGTTTCTCCTTCCCCCTCCTTCCGCATCCTCCTTCATCCTCCATTATTATTTTCCCTCCTCCGTTCTCCTTCCTCTCCGCCCGCGCTCGCAAAGAAGCGCGGGGGGGGGGGGGGGCTGGGGGCGGCGGCGCAGTTAGGAGAAGGTGCAGGAGGAGGTGCAGGAGGATGAGGAGGAGGAGGCGGAGGCTCAGGATGGAGCAAGCGTCGCACGGGGAGGGAGGGAGGGAGAGAGCCAGTGCTCCTCCTACTCCTTGTCCTTTCACTTCCTCACCCTCCTCTTGCTCCACTATTGCCTCAGTCTACCTGTCGATATATCTCGGTACATATTTATATATATAGACGCACATCCATACATACATATATATATATATGTATGTCTACACATGCTTATCCCCATGTATCGATCTAGACGTATATAGGTATGAACATAAGGCTATATGTGCACATAGCTATATCTATACATATATATATATATATCTATCGATACATGCATGCATATGTACATGTATGTGTATATGCCTCTGTATGTGTATGTGTTGTGCACGTGCAGCTGTATACAGATATGTACAGATGAATCTGTAGATATATGCACATGTGTATGTATATGTGTACATTCATGAGTGTTTGTAGGTGTGTGTGTGTGAATACTTATCTGCAGTCATATACTTATATTGAGAAATATGTCGAGTTGGGCGCGCGACAATGCCAGCTGCGCCTCAGCAGGCAGATCACGCGATCAGCCCAGGAATATTTCTCCCTCCACACCGAATGAAACACGGACAGGACGTCGCCAAAGATCAAGCCAACCCGAATGCAAACCACTTCGGGCCCGGAACAGGGGGGGCGGGCAAAAAGGCAAACGAGAGGGGCGACATGGCCATGCTTGGACACCTGGGAGCAGCCAGCACCAGCAAGTCAGCTGCCGTCGGCTCGGGAAGGCGGCTCAACCTCCAGACTTTGCGCGAGGCCCCCAGGACGGAAAATCCCCCTCCCGCGCTCGGACAAGCCGCCAGCGAGTGGGCTGTCTTTGTGGGGTGGTGGCGGGGGGGCTTTCTCGCAGGGGCTGGACAGGCTCTGGGCCGCTGACGAAGCGTGACCTCCACAGGCCGCGCAAACCGCGCACCTGGTTCCAAGCAAAACCATCGCCCCGTGAACGCTAAAAGCAATGGCAAAACGGAGATTGCGCCCCAGGGGCTGCCGCGGCGGTCGGAGCTCGGAATCCTGAGGGCCAAGGGCCGGGGCGCTACTCCCCCGCGTCGACCTGGGGGCCTGCAGATGCCCGTGAGCCGCTTCGAAACAGGTCTGGAGGATGCTTGAACTGGGCGACTCTTCCCAGGCGGCCCTGGCCCACATCGAAGCAACGTTGCCGCGGTCGAGGTTGGCGGGGTCGATCTGGGGCCTGATGGAGGCCTGGCGGGGGCGCGGGGCCCGCCAAGGAAGTCTTCTCATTTGTGAAGAACTGCGCGCTGCCTGGGGCCTCGAGCCTCGCGGGCGTCTCCAAGGCGAATCCATCGCCGAAGCTCCCCGCGAGCTGCCGGCCTGAGGCCCCGAACGGTGCGCCGGGCCTGCCTTCGCGCCAGCTTCTCGCAGTTCGAGGAGCATCGCGGATTGGCGGAAGCCCCTGCGAACTCGGAGCCCCGCGGGGTGGCCCTTGGGTCCATTTGGGCCAGGCCGACGCGTCTCACTTACCACGTGCGCCACCCGCAGAGCTCATGCTTGCAGGAGAGCGTGCACCTCAACATTCTCCTGCGGTGAGAGGGCAACCGCATGATCCTCGCACAGACGCTGGCTAGTGGAAGGGTGCCGGCCCCGCAGAAGCTTGCCTCGCCTGTTGGCAGGCTCGCTCTCGCAAGTCTGAAGGATCTGACGCCAAGCATTGGGTCAGTGATATTAAACCCCCTCTGGCCTGCGAGCCGCAGCCCCTGACCCAGACCGAGGGGAAAACGAACCTGCGATCGTCGCTCCCGGCCGCCTTCGCGTTGCCAGGGTGGCGTGCGCGTCCCAGGCCCGGAGGCTGGATGACGGCCAGGAGACCTCGCCGCCGCTGCCGCGTTCGCTCGGCAAAGCGAGCGAAGCAAAGCACCTGCTCATAGGCCCGTCGGCCCCGAACACGTCTCGACGCAGGGCTTGCTGGCCGCGCCGGCGGCTCTGGCGGAGGAACGGGCAAAACAATGAACGAGGAGGAGGAGGACGAGGAGAAGGAGGAAGAGGAGGAGGAGGGTACGGCACTGCCAAGGGAAGCGTCGCGCGGTGCACGAACGCCCTCCTGAGTCGCCAAGCTGCTAGCAGCCTGGCTGGCCTGCGGAAAAGCTGGGACCCCACCTAAAGGATCACGGGTACCAGCTGCACAGACAGAAGAGAGCAGTGACAAGGCCGAAGGTGCCGACGCGGGGTGCACACAGGATGGTGCACCTCTCTCGCGTCGCGGCCTAAGCTAAGGCACGCAGGAAAGCGTCAGCCCAGAGCTCCAGACAGGTATGCGGCATCACCTGGGACAGTGCTATGCGCTATCTTCCAGGCTGTGCCCCCCTGAACGCGAGGGGAGTCCACCGTAGCCACTCCCTGGGAGCAGAGGTGTGCGGCGTCATCTGGGACAGCACCGCTCGTGCTATCCTCCAGGCCGTGCCTCCCGCAAAACGCAGGAGGACCGCCGAAGCCACTCCCTCTAGATTCCTGCCCGTGGACCAGGTGTGCGGCATCACCTGGGACGGCGCAGCTCGCGCCATCCGCCAGGCTGTGCCCCCCTCCAGGCGAGGGGTGCCCACCGAAGCCACTCCCTGGTCGCTGGGGCCAAAGGTCACGACGAAGCGAGCACCTGACGTCATCTGAGGCAGTGCCTAGGCATCCCGTCCAAGGCGGCTCAGCACTCGTCGGCGCATCATCGTCCGCCTTACTAGGTTTAGGGCGGCAGAGAATATCCAGCAGGCCTTCAGCGCACAACGCCCACCTGTACGCCATGTCACTGAAGAGGTCGTCGCCGCTCGTGGTCTCCGCCGCCGCACCATGAGCGAGAGCGGTTCTATAGGCCTCGACGCGGGAAGCAGTGCCGCCGCTGAGTACCTTGAGACCCTCTCGTGCCAATTTGGTGCCATTGAGTGGTGGCCCAGCCTTGAATGCGCGCCCTCGAGGTCCGACGAGCGGGCGAAGAGCACCATTCCACGGCCGAGCGCGAAAGAGACGCCCGCGAGGCCCAGGGACTCGACGAGGGACGGCATCTCGAACAATGTATTGAGGCCCAACCTTGAAGACGCGCCCAGGAGGTCCAGGGAGTGGCCGAGGAACGCCATGCCAAGGTCGCGGGCCAAAAACTCGCCCACGCGGCTCAGGAACTGGGCGAGGAGGAGCGCCATCAGGGGGTCCATGAACGGCGTCGACACGAGCACCACGACCATATTGTGGGCACACTTCGTCGCATCGATGAACGGCCTGAGAATCACCAGCTGCGCCTCCAAGAGGAAAGACATCACGGACTCCGTCGCGCACTTCACGGCGATGGCCCTCGAGAAAACCACGACGTGGGACAGCGGCAGCACGGCCAGCGTGAGTAGCGCCCAGAACCGCGGCTCCAGGGACAACGCCCCCACGACCCGTAGCAACGCCACTGCCCGACAAGCGCGAGGCAGAGCCGTCGGACCGTCCATGTCAATCGAGGCGAGAGGACCAGCAGGGTAGTATACAGCAGCCTGGCTACGAAGGGGCGTGCGCACCGTGGCGGCGGTGCGGATCCGTTGCGCAGCCAAGTTGGCCCCTGCGGCCGCGGAGAGGCTGGTGAGCGTCTCCAGCGCGCCCATGCGTGGAGCCCCGTCCACGGCCGGCGCGTCCGGGTCCCGTGGCTGCAGCAGGGCGACGATGGCGCCAGCCGCTGCCTGCGCATGGCGCGCCGCCGTGCACCGCGCCCCGGCGCGGCGGCGGGCAGCTCGGGACAGCGAGGCCGCACAGGAAGGCGGCACGTGCGCTGTCAACATGAATCGCATCAGCAGCTCCAGGCGAGGCCAGCCGCGTGTCCGACCTCGGCGGCAGCACCTAGCGCAGGAGGCCCTGGATGGCGAGGTTTGTCGGGCGTTTACCCGAAACCGTCCTATAATCAGCTGCTCGGTGAACTGGGGAGTGGCAGGACTAGGGCGCGGGCGCAAGATCTGAAAAGAAAAATGCAGAGCGTCGATGGCAGCGAGAACACTAGCCAGGGCCCGGGAATCCAGGGGAAGGTGGGGAGGGAGGAAGGAGAGAACAGGATCACGTCCCCATCCGTCAGGCAGGCGCGGGAGAATCTGATGGAGAACAGGGGCAGTAATCGGACAAGCAAGGTAATGCAGAATATCGCCCCCCTCCAACACGTAGACATCCGAAACGACAGCGCCCGGGACCTTGTCTGTATCGCTTGGTGGTATTCCAGGTGCAGCAAATTGTCTTCATATACGCAACAAATACAAAGGGCGAAACGAGGGTGGCAGCTTTCTGTATCACCAGAAAGCCCCGATCATTCTGGGCTGGTGTCACCTGCGGTGACCGCTTCCGAATCCGTGGGAACAGTAGAGTGGATAAAAAGTTCGGTATACGTGTCCAGAAATATCATCCCTGCCAATTTCCCATGGACATTTTTCGGGCGAGTATCAACAGGAAGCCTGGGGACATGCAGGGGATGGGCGTACTCCTCATATGCATGGACAAACGTTGAGTGTGCATGGAACCTGTGATGTTTGGAACATATTATGTAATCATCGCCTGATAGTGTATCCTCCAGCCTCCGCGCCAATGCGGGGAAGATCTTCGAATTTAAGGCAAGTCGGAGCTTGGCGGCGCGTGCGCTGACTCGCAGATCGCCTGTCTGGACAGGAAGCCCAATCCCGCGAAAGCTGCAGAAGAGACGCGGAGGAAAGCTGTGGCGAGGAGCATTCGCATGCAGCTGGTGGCTCTCCCGCTCGGCCTCGAGCACGCGCTTGTCTGGCCGAAAACCTTGTGCAATATAACTCGCGGTAGAGGGGGCGTCTCTATTGTGGGCAACAAAAGACTGAGTAAGGCCTGGCCCCATGATCTTTACACGGTGAGCCCTCTCCATGACTTTGCTGGCAACAAGTGGCCACGACTTCGAAGGGCCTCCGAGCCCCAAAAAGAATCCCAAGTACTTTCCGTAAAGCTGTATTTTCAACATCCGAACGTTGATTCCGTTGTTGAGGAATTGGGAAGTGGCGGGCTCGAGGAGTTCGGGGTCGAGAAGGAGAATGACGCACTTGGCGAGGTTGAGGATGAGGCCCGGTGGGCGCCCGAACTGGCAAATCGCCTTCGTAGCTGGCTTCAATACTGCAAAGATATCTGCGGCTGCAAGCCCAAGACCATCTGCAAACGCACGCGCATGAGCTGACAGGGCGGTAGGCAGATCGGCAAGGTGACGAAGGAGCGGGTCGGGAGAGATCGCGGAGATCACGCCGGACAGTGGACGGCCTTGCTTGACACTCCGTTTGGCCACAAAGGGGTGTTTCTGGGATCCCTTGAAAGAAATAGCGCGCTGGAGGTTGGCGTAGAGGAGCTGAATGGCGAGAATCAGGAAACCGGGGAACTTGAAAGCCCTGAGAACTCGATAGATCCATGAATGGCAAACAGATGGGAACGCGGCGCGGAAGTCGAAGAAACATGCGCCCGTGGATTTGTGCCCAAATACGGCGCTCCAGAGGTTCATATTAAGGTCCGTCTCCAACACATTATCCCCAATACTCCTCCCTTTGACAAAGCCACGCTGAGAAAAGTGAGCTTTATCTGCTACCACCTCGGCAATCGGATTCGCAATCGTGGCGCTGATCAGTTTATTGTCGGTATTCGAGAGGGCGATCGGTCTGGTCTCGTCGGCGTGTTTAGTAACGTCGTCGGGGTCAGGGGCGTCGCCTTTTGGTAGCAGAACCAACTTGGCTGCATTGAAAGAGTCGGCCATTGGATGGCCAGCGAGAAGATGTAGATAAACATTCAACAGAGCTTCCTGCGCAACAGGGCCAGCCGCTCTCCAAGCGCCGTAGCACAAACCGTCGGGTCCTGGGGCAGAGTCAGATTTCCTATGGATGAGGTCCAGAAGCCGGTCGAACGTGAGGGTCCAGGGAAACCTTTGGTGGGTGGAGTTGGTGAACTGGAAGGGGTCGGAGGGGGGGTGGGGGGGGGCAAGGGCGAGGGATCCAGCCCCCGCGTTTCGGTCCTCGGAGCCCGCGTGAAAAAAACAACAACAACTTTCCTCCAGTGTTCAGCCAGGTGTCCTGCGCAGATCTCGGGGTCGTAGTGGGTGGCCCCGTCGGGGCCGATGATGCCCTTGAGGGTGACTGCGCGCTGGGTCGACTTCCACGCCTTGGCAAGCCGACGGACTCGAGCTACGTGAAAATCAGCTGGCGGCCGTCCTGCTAGGCGGATGGCAGCTCCTTGAGCAACGTGCTCCCGCTGCATCAGTTGCCCGCGGTGCTGGTGAAACCCTGCCCCGTTGCTCCAGTGTCCAACGTCACTGTCGAAAAAGGAGCGGAGGCCGGGGTAGGCCTTCCGCGCTATCCTGATGGTATCATGGGCCGCGAGACGCTGAGCCCGAACAAGGCGGAGGCAACGCGCAACTTTTTCAGGGTTGGTGTTGGCGCGAGTCGCAAACATCTCGTCTTTGTATTTTTTGGCCCGCGGCAGTCATGATGTCTTTGATCTCAAGAAGCTTTTGGGGAGGGTCCTGACTGTGCTCTTGGCCGTCGGCGATGGCCTCGAAATTGGCAGCGGACGAAGGCTTCTTAAAGACCCAGGCAGGAATATATACTTCGTCTGACTGCGGTCGCCACTGCTTTACATAGAGATACGCGGGCACGTGGTCGGAAGGCGCAGACATGTCGGTGATTCTCTTGGAGGTGCCGCTTGCTGGGGTAACGTCGAGGATGTCAGCAGTAGGGATAGAGGTATAGATCCGATCAAGTCTAGCATAGGAGGAAGAAAGGGACGGAGTAGTGATCAGCCTGCGGTGGGTAAATGAGTCCTGCGTGAGCTCGGCAAGCTCGGGCAAAAGCGCGTGAAAGGAAGCGGCCAGCCGTGCGGGAGCGTGGCTCTCTTGTCCAGTGGTGGCATTAAATCGGCATCCCCCTCTTTCGCGGCATTGAAGTCCCCGCGGAGGAAGGCGGACGAGAGGCGGGCAGGAAGAAGAGAGCCGCGAATCTTTCCGAACTGCGCCCTCACCATCGGTTCAGGAAGGTCTGGATTGACATGAATGTTCACGATTTGCATGTTCCCACTGTTCCCTGTTCGAGAGAGACAACTAATTCGCCCAAGCACAAGCTCGGTAAAACTGATGGCGGTTAACTCTCTGGCCAGTCGCTTCGCAAGAAAGGTAAGAACTCCTCCCGCACGCTGTTGGTGACAAAACGGGCCAAAAACTTCGTGATCTTTGCGGTCTCGCTGGAGATGAGGGAGGTCACCTGGGTTGCCGTGGGGCTCCTGGATGCGCGCGATTTGTTCTTAAACTTTTTTTTTCATATTTCTCCGAGAAGGTCATGAAGACGCTGGTGTTTATGTTGCTGGCGGGTTTGGTCGGCGTGAGTGGAGCCCGGGAGGGTCTGCGAGTTCCACGCGGTGATCTTCAGAGACTGGGATGGGGGGAAGGGCTGGGAGGAAGGGGGCTGGCCTGGGCCCCTGGGCCCCGGCGAATCTTGTGCACGCGCGCGCTGAGTTTTGGGAGAAGGAGCAGGCGAACGGGAGAGGCGCGGGACAGGCCCTCGATTCCCCTCGGAAGCGGCGCCGCTGCACGGAGCAAAAATGGAGGGCGACTGGCGAGAGGGGGCGGCCCGCGCGGGGCTCAGATCAAGACCTTGGTGCCCTGCATGAACTTTTCGCAGATCCTCGATGACGCCCCTGGATCTGGTCTGGCGTGACTCCCCAATGCGATAGGTTGTTCTCGATCGGCTCGAACATGAGGGTGTCCTCGGAGGCGGCCTTTGCATGAACGAGCTCGTAGACGTCGTCGTTGGTAATGATCTGCATGGTGCCCTTGTGTCCGTTGACCCCGAGCCTGCGCTCTGGCGTCCAGTGCGGCGACTGGCGAACGAGATCGCGAACTTGGGCGTGAATGGTCGAGGAGGCCCTCTTCCTCTGGCGGACGTGCAATGGGAGGTCGCCCCGAATGTGGAGCGGATCCACTTCATGTCGAGGGAAGTGGCGCGCTGGGCGAACGCCTCGGCCCATTCGCGGCGGGCGAACTTGTGCTTGTAGACCTGGCCGACGGCGTGATAGATCACTTCCACGCGGTCCTCGGCAAGCTCGGTCGGGGGGATGGCCGTCGTCTGCATGACGTGGGCTTCGCGAGTCTTCCGAAGCAGGGGCCTTGGAAACGTGCCAACGTACCTCACTGTCGGGCCCCCGTCATCAGCAGCGAGGTCGATCGGATTCTCGAGGCGACGACTTTTTCCATGACCATGAGAGAAGCACGGCCTGCAACACTTGATGTGGTACTTGCTGTCGAACTTCGGCAGGATTCGAGCCGCGTCATCTTGGCGGCCTGCTCGGCCAAGGTCTTCTTGACGTCGGTGGCGGCAGCTTCCTGGGAGGCGGCCTGGGTCTGGAGCGCGGCGACCGACTGCTGCATCTCGGCGCGGGCGACGGCGAGTAGCGCCTTGCTCTGTTCGCCCAGAAGAGTCTTCATCATGGCTTTCATTTCTTCCCTCGCGGACATGGCTGCTGTCTGGCAGAGGGGGCAGAACCCGCGGGCACTGAAGTTCGCGTGGGGATCGTGCGCGTCAGAGAGGATGCCAGGCAGAACTGCCTTGCCAGCCGCGGACTAGCGGCATCCGCTTGGCCCCCAGGGAAAGCCTGCATCTTCAGCCAAAATGGCTACGGAGGAGGAGGAGGAAGAGGAGGAGGAACGAAAGGGAAATTCAGCAAAAAGCGGCGGGCCGACGCCGGCATGCAGGAGGAGAAAGGAAAGGCGCAAACAGCAGCAAGCAAACGCGCGCTGTCGGAGTCCTGCGACGCCCGACCGTGGCAGCGCCGGCGCACAAATATTTCTCGAGACCTCCTTCTGGCGAGAGCCCTAGTCGGATCGCCCGGACAAAGCGCGGGCGGCGACGGCCTGACGTGAGCCCCGGGGGCAAATCGCTGCGCGTTCGAAGATTGGGCGGAGAAGCGCGAAGCCTCCGATGAGACGCCCTCTCACGGCGCCCAGCAGCTTAGACGCGCGCGGGACAGCCCCATGCACGCTGGGCCGACGCGTCATCGAGAGCGTTACGCAGCAGCGCAGCGGGGTGGCCCCGACCAGTGCTCTCGAACAAACCGATGCAGCAACGCTTTCAGCGGCGTCGTGGGTCGATGACAACCTGCGAGCACTGCGCCGCCGTCGACTGAAAACCTGGAAGGCAAGCGCCTGGGGCCCGCTGCGCAGCGCGTGCGCTCCGCCCGAAACACCTGCAAGTTGAGACCGACCGCTTTGGCTTCCAGACCAAGGGGCCCATGGGGAACAAACTCGCAAGCCTTCAGGAGGCCAGGGAAAAGCGACGCAGTCTCGATCCCAATCGAGTGACCGTTGAAGCCAACAAGGAGCGCGTGCCTGAACCTTGCCCGGGGCGGCCTGGCCAGCTCCACCATGTCGGCGTGCGCCGGAAGGCTGAGCTCATGGGTTCCATGCCGCGATCAAAGCCTCTACTGCTGGGTCGCCCTGCAGAGGCTCGCCGCCCACGGCCCTCTCGGCCCTCGGGGCGCAAAATCTTTCCTCGAAGCCTCGCGAGCATCGCGGCCGCCCTTCTGGACTGACTCGCGAGCCTTGTGCTGACGGCCTTCCCTGGAGCGACGGCGCTTCTCTTCCTCGCCGATCGCGTCAGCGCGCTGCCGCGCTGTCGCCGCCGTGCGCCTGGGACCAGCGCCTGGAAGCAGCGCCGCGCCGACGTCCGCTGCGGCTGGCCAGCCTGCCCGAGGCGGTCGGGCCCCGCATCGGCATCGGCAGCCCTGCGGGGCGCTCCGTCACCTCGGCGACCTGCGCATGGCAGCGCTGTGGCCACTCTCTCATCTTGGCCCCCATCTGCTGGGCGGCAACCTCGGCGGCGCGAGCTGGAGGGCCAGCGCGGTCGGGGCGCCGACCGCCCGCGCGCCCGCGGCCTGGCGCCCGCGCCTCGTGCCTCGTTCCTCGTCTGAGCAAGGGGCGCCTGGCGCAGGCCCCTACGTCCGGGCCCGATCGCCATCCAGCTGGGATTGCGGCTGCGGCGCCTCCGCGCTCGCAGCGTCGAGGGCTGCAGGCTCTCCGGGGGTCGCGGCTGCCGCCCGCCCGTCGGCGGCGCGAGCTGGGGGGCCAGCGCGGGGCATGGCTTCGACCGCCCGCGCGCCCGCGGCCTGTGGCCCGCGCCGCCTGCAGCGGCCCCTGGCTAAGCTAAGCGCCTTCCTCTGGCCCGTCCAACTGAAGCCATTGATTGCCGCCCAATCGGACATGCTGACTTGGCGCCTCCGCCCCCGAAGCCACGCGGGCCGCGGGGGCCGCCCGCGCGCCCGTGGCCTGAAGACCGCGCCTTTTGCTCTGAACGTTGGCTGGGCTCGAGCTGCCTGGGGCCGCGCAGCGGCAAACTCTTCGACTGAAGGAGTCACCGCGGCGGTGTCCGCGTCATCATCTGCCCCGCAGGAATCGGAATTGAACGCCATTTGCAGCGCGCTGCCCGCGCGACGCCCACCGCGCACCTGCGGGGGCAACTCTCCGAGCGCGGGCCCGGCGAGCCAACTGCCAGTCGCCCAGGGGGAGCTGCTCGGACCTCGAGCGGGCAGAAGATCGCGTTCGCGGCCCCAGTGGGTTGCCGCCGGGGCGAGCCGCGCCGTAGTCTGCGTCCATCTGCCGCGCCCCGTCGTTGCCAACATCACCGCCAGTGCTAGGATGGCCTCGCTCCCGGGAACCGCCGTCGCCGCCGCCGCGTCAGCTGCGCCGCCGCTGGCTTCTGGCTGTGGCGCCCCGATGAGTGGGCCGATGCCGCCGGAAATAACCCGCCAGGCAACTTCTGGAAGCCGTTGCCTCCTCATCGTGCGGGCTCTGTGGAGGTTCGAAGCGCGCGAGCACCAGGCGCAGGCCGACTCGGGAGGCCCTGGCTAGGCCCCCTTCATGAGCTGGTAGAGGCGAATGTCCTTGCGCTTCGCGCCGATACGCCGTCCTCGACGCGCTGTCGAGGCCGGGCCCGCGGGGTGGATGCGGCTGCAGAACTCCGCCTCCAGCTCCCGCCCCATGAGCGGGCCTGAACCGCGAGGTTCCACGAAATGCCACTGAGCCAAGTCTCAACACGCGTCTCAATGGGTGCCGAACTGTGGATCGTGATCCGCTCATCAAACGAGCCGAGACTTGCGGGCGCGGAAGTGCCCAGCTTCCGAGCTTCCCCTTTGGGGGGATCGCACGTCGGACTGTCCGTGGTGCTGATGGCGTTCCCAGGCATGTTCGCCCAGCTCGTGAATCCGTCGTTCTCTGCAGGTCTGTTCCAGTCGCCCCCGGCGACGCGGGGCGCCCGATGTGCCCGCTAGGAGCTTGCCCGAGCTTTTGGACAAGCAGATGTTGGTGCCTGCGAAGCCAGCGCCGTCAATCAAATAGACGGAGAAGATCGTGATCCCCCCCTGGCACCACAGCCGAAGCCTTGACCGCTGCGAAACGGCCATACCATGGATTGATCGAGCCGCTCAAGTAGCTCCGGGAGTAGCAAGCTGCTCTGACGTGCGCGGCCACGTGTGCCAATACTCCCCTTGAAGTGGCCATCCGGTGCTTGCCTTTGACTGCGCGCGGCGCAGCCGCTGCTTCAAACCCATTCAGCGTCATCCAGCCTGACACCCTCCGTGTTTCATTCTCCTCACTTCTGCGCGTCTCCTGGCCTGCCAAGACGTGATGGCCAGGAAGCCGGCATCTCTCTCGAGCCTCCAGCCACATGCCACCCTGCAACAACATCTGTGCATCTGACTCGCCCAAATGTTGGCAGTCACTGTGTGACACATCCGAATTGCCTCCGATCCGGCAGCTTCTCTCCGCCCCCCTTCTGGCGTCAAATATTACCCGCGCTTCTGTCGTTCGCCTGGAACTTTGATAGCTTTGATCGCCTCTGTGACCGCCCGCTTGATCGCTTCTGGACTCTCGCTGCTGTCGTCTGCGTCCCCCTCATCCATCGAAGCTGCTGCACTGGCCGCTGTCTCGTTGAAGCTGCGAAACGAATCTTCGTCCAACTCCACGTCGTCTGATTCTCCAACCGGGGCGTCCACTCCAGTGGCTGCGCCGCCCCAAGCTGAAGCAGCAGCAGCGGCAAAAGCAGGCGCCTGAACCCGCGGGAGATTCATGATTTAATCGACGTTCCCCTTTGCGCGGCCAGCCATTCTTTGAACCCGCTGCCGACCTTCGACATCTGGTCCTCGGAGGGCTGGCTGGGGTCAAGCGCTATCCCCGGACCTGAACCTGAGGACCGCCCCCCCACGAACTGTTGCTCGAAAGACGCTTTGGCCATATCCTGCAAACGCTGCACCGCAACGCTCGTCTCCCTGCACGCCGCCGCCATATCTGACAGCTCATTATCCAGCGCCTCCTTTGCCGTGGCAACCTCCCCGCGACGAACCACAAGGGCTGTGCATACTTTGGCTTGCAGGGTCTTGGCCTTCGCCACCCTCTGAAAGATGTGCGCATGGACCGCCTCGGGAGGCTTCGCCGCCGCGCCGAAGGGATCCCTCACTTCACTGGTCCTGTTGCCTGCAAGCTCCTGGTGCGTCTCGAAAACGGCCAACTTGAAACTATTGCGCAAGTGTTGCAATCGGTTTGCAAGATCTTGCTGAAGTCGGGTACTATCTGATCGCCCCCGTTGGGTGTGTCCGACTTGGGCGGCTGCTGGCTCTGACGGTCTTTGCTGGTGGCGAGCTGGCTGACCTGCTGCAGCATGCCTTGACCTTCTTCGAGAGGTCCAGGATTTCCTTGCTGGCTGAAGCTCTGGGTGGTTCTTTACCCCAAGTTCCGTTTGGAATTTTGCCCTCCGAACCCGTCACCAGCGACTGACCACCCGTAGGCTACGCGCGCGGGCTTGGCGACCGAAGGGGGCGCATGTGCCCCGACGACGCATCGCAACCTGACGCAAGCTTCTCGCTCCTGCTGGACTTGCCACATGACCACCGCGGTTTCTTCGGATCGAGAAGAACAACGTTGCCCTGTACCACAAGAGAAAAAACTAGCAAAGACGTGCGGGTTGGAACGGCAGTGCACAATTTAAGTGAAAGCGGTGGGGGCCGACGGGCCGTGACTCCCCCTTGCCACACCTCCTCCTCCTCCTCCTCCTCTTCCCCTTCCTCCTCTCTGTTAAGTATTGCTACTCCTTCTTCTGTTCCCCGCCTCAGTCCGTTCTCCTGGGGATAAGAAGACGAGGAGGAGAAGGAACAGGTAAACCAGGCGGAGGAGGATGGAATGAATGAGGTGGACGTTGGAAGGGTGGATGAGAATGACGACGATGATCAGGAACATTCCCACGCGGCAGAATGGTGACGCGAAGGTGGACGGGCATGAAGAATGACTAGTATGAGGAAAAGGGGAGGAAGGCTACAGACGGATGCACGTTTGTCGATGCTCGTGGCGGTGATGATGCAACACGCGTCCGTCTTGCAACACGGCCGCCACGCCCGAATCTTCTGAGGGCACCATCAAGGAGTACCAACTAAGGATGAGGGCGACGAGGGAGGAATGGGAGGAGGGGGGGCCCGGATACGATACATGAGGGGGAATGGAGGAAAACAGGAGAGGAGAGGGGGAGGATGTGAAGGAGGAGGTGGAGGGTACATGATGACACGACGAAGGAGCGTAAGGAGGAGGGATGGAAGGGGGAGGAGGATGAGGCAAAAGCAACAACTGTCGGGGTGCTTTTGGATTCTGCTGCCATCTAGGAAGGGGTAGGAGAGGACTGAAAGCAGGAGGAAGAGGGATGAGGAAGGAACGGAGACAGGAAACTGAGGAACGACGAAACATAACGAAGAAAAAAACATTGGGAGGGGGGAGAAAGGAGGATAGTGGAGGAAAGATGGAGGAGGAATGCGTCGCTGCGCCTTTTGGCCTCGACGCACCCAAATGGACGACGCCGACGACACGGCAAACCCACGGCAAGCCCGCGCGTCGGAGCAAACGGCGCGGCGACATATGAAGATGAGGAGGTAAAAGGGGGGGATGATGGAGGGGAGGGGGAGGAGGAAACGGACGACCAGAGCAAATTCAGGATGCATCAGCGATGCTGCAATACACCCTCCCGTCCCACAGCCCCTCCCCGCAATCCCTCCAAATTTCCCAGTTCATTGCGAAAACGCCCCCCTCGATTGACGAGCGCCCGGCGTGCTGCCGCCCCTGCGCAACCCGTCTTTATCATTTCTATTATCACCACTATTATTATTACTATTGTTGTTATTATTGTTGTTGTTATTATTATTACTATTATTATTCGTAGTAGTATTAGTTAGTATTACCATTATCATCATCATCCTTCTTATCACTATTATTAGTAGTATTGTTATTCGTATCGTTATCACTGTTATTATCATTATCATCATCATCATGATTAGTAATAATCTTATTCTTATTATTACTTTTATTATTATTATTGTTATTGCTATTATTATTATTATTAAGAATATGACATTTTGGAACATGCCCAGGCGAAGGACCCAACCATATGCAATTGTGAATAACGCTTTGTGGGTGCCGCTTTCGGTGGGGCTCCCTATGGGGCCACGCAAGGCGTGCCACGAAACGCTGTCCTGGGCGAACGGGACGCATGCGGGCGGTAGCACTGGGGCCTTTGGTGGAGCTCCCTATGGAGCCACGAAGCGCTGTCCTGGGCGTGCGGGGCGCATGCGGGCGGTAGCGCTGGGGCCTTCGGTGGAGCTCCCTATGGGGCCACGAAGCGCTGTCCTGGGCCCTCGGCGACGAAACGTGTGAGGGGTGTACCGAAATGGGTGCGGTGCCGCCATGCCAACGCAACCACTGGGGCTCTCGGTGGAGCTCCCTATGGGGCCACGAAACGTGTGAGGGGTGTGCCGACATGGGTGCGGTGCCGCCATGCCAACGCAGCCACTGGGGCCCTGTGTGGAGCTCCCTATGGGGCCACGAAACGTGTGAGGGGTGTGCCGAAATGGGTGCGGTGCCGCCATGCCAACGCAGCCACTGGGGCCCTCGGTGGAGCTCCCTATGGGGCCACGAAGCGTGTGAGGGGTGTGCCGAAATTGGTGCGGTGCCGCCATGCCAACGCAGCCACTGGGGCCCTCGGTGGAGCTCCCTATGGGGCCACGAACGTGTGAGGGGTGTGCCGAAATGGGTGCGGTGCCGCCATGCCAACGCAGCCACTGGGGCCCTCGGTGGAGCTCCCTATGGGGCCACGAAGCGTGTGAGGGGTGTGCCGAAATGGGTGCGGTGCCGCCATGCCAACGCAGCCACTGGGGCCCTCGGTGGAGCTCCCTATGGGGCCACGAAACGTGTGAGGGGTGTGCCGAAATGGGTGCGGCCATGCCAACGCAGCCACTGGGGCCCGCTCCCTAACGAAGCGTGTGAGGGGTGTGCCGAACGCCATGGCAGCTGGGGCCTCGGTGGAGCTCCCTATGGGGCCACGAAGCGTGTGAGGGGTGTGCCGAAATGGGTGCGGTGCCGCCATGCCAACGCAGCCACTGGGGCCCTCGGTGGAGCTCCCTATGGGGCCACGAACGTGTGAGGGGTGAGCCGAAATGGGTGCGGTGCCGCCATGCCGACGCAGCCACTGGGGCCCTCGGTGGAGCTCCCTATGGGGCCACGAAACGTGTGAGGGGTGTGCCGAAATGGGTGCGGTGACGAGGGAGGGGGCAGCGGGAGGAACGAAGGAGTGAACGCGGGGCGCTGTCTCTTCAAAACGAGGACCCAACACCACAGGATGGTTGGGAACAAAAAAAAAAGGCAGCTACGCGAAGCGGTGGGTTGATAAGATCCAATGACATGTCAGAGCCCCAGTTTGACAAGGATCACCCCCCCACCCATGGAAGTGAGGAGGTTCCAGCGCTGACGACGGGGGCCTCCCAAGAGGCCCCCAAAGGCGAAAACGAGGCAAGGGTAACAGTATGTATGGGTACTTTTTTTCCCCCTCTAGTTTCCACCTGCCCCCGAATAGTCCTGACCAGTCCTGAGCCCTTCCGGCGGGCCTCCTTCAACAGAGCCGCGACGCCAGCCTCCCGCGCCGCGCACCGCAGCAGCTCCTGGGCGGCGCCGCACGCGCGAGAGTAGAAGAACAAACAACGGCATGAACATGCCGTCTATGAGACACGCGCTGCTGACTTCTCGGATCGGCGCTGGACCCCCTTCCCCGGCGCGCGGAGCGCGCCAACGGGGGCGCTGAAGGCGTCACCGAGGGGTCTCAACGCCGATCCGAGAAATCCGCGCGGAGCTCCGACAAATTATGTTGAAGAAGTTTTTCCCAACCATCCTGTGGTGTTGGGTCCTCGTTTTGAAGAGACGGTGCCCCGCGTTCCTCTCCTCTCCTCTCCTCTCCTCTCCTCTCCTCTCCTCTCCTCTCCTCGCCTCTCCTCTCCTCTCCTCTCCTCTCCTCCTCTCCTCCCCTCCTCTCCTCCTCTCCTCTTCACCCACCCAGTGCACCGTTTCGTGGCTCCATAGGGAGCTCCACCGAAGGCCCCAGTGCCCGCGCCCGCATGCGTCACCCACACCCATTTCGGCACACCCCTCACACGTTTCGTGGCTCCATAGGGAGCTCCACCGAAGGCCCCAGTGCCCGCGCCCGCATGCGTCACCCACACCCATTTCGGCACACCCCTCACACGTTTCGTGGCTCCATAGGGAGCTCCACCGAAGGCCCCAGTGCCCGCGCCCGCATGCGTCACCCACACCCATTTCGGCACACCCCTCACACGTTTCGTGGCTCCATAGGGAGCTCCACCGAAGGCCCCAGTGCCCGCGCCCGCATGCGTCCCCCACACCCATTTCGGCACACCCCTCACACGTTTCGTGGCTCCATAGGGAGCTCCACCGAAGGCCCCAGTGCCCGCGCCCGCATGCGTCACCCACACCCATTTCGGCACACCCCTCACACGTTTCGTGGCTCCATAGGGAGCTCCACCGAAGGCCCCAGTGCCCGCGCCCGCATGCGTCACCCACACCCATTTCGGCACACCCCTCACACGTTTCGTGGCTCCATAGGGAGCTCCACCGAAGGCCCCAGTGCCCGCGCCCGCATGCGTCACCCACACCCATTTCGGCACACCCCTCACACGTTTCGTGGCTCCATAGGGACTCCACCGAAGGCCCCAGTGCTGCCGCCCGCATGCGTCACCCACATCCAATTCGGCACACCCCTCACACGTTTCGTGGCCCCATAGGAGCTCCGCCGAAGGCCCCAGTGCTGCCGCCTGCATGCGTCACCCACACACAATTCGGCACACCCCTCACACGTTTCGTGGCCCCATAGTAGAAGCTCCGCCGAAGGCCCCAGTGCTGCCGCCCGCATGCGTCACCCACACCAAATTCGGCACACCCCTCACACGCTTCGTGGCCCCATAGGGAGCCCCACCGAAGGCCCCAGTGCTGCCGCCCGCATGCGTCCCGCACACCCAATTCGGCACACCCCTCACACGCTTCGTGGCCCCAGAGGGAGCCCCACAGAAGGCCCCAGTGCTGCCGCCCGCATGCGTCCCGCACACCCAATTCGGCACACCCCTCACGCGTTTCGTGGCCCCATAGGAAGCTCCACCGAATGCCCCAGTTCTGCCGCCCGCATGCGTCACGCACACCCAACTCGGCACACACCTCACACACTTCGTGGCCCCATAGGGAGCTCCACCGAAGGCCCCAGTGGCGGCGCTCACATGCGCATGCGTCTCGCACACCCATTTGGGCACATCCCTGACAGTTTTCGTGGCCCCATCATCCACCGAAGGCCCCAGTGGCGGCGCTCACATGCGTCACCCACACCCACCCAATTCGGCACACCCCTCACACGCTTCGTGGTCCCATAAGGAGCTCCACCGAAGGCCCCAACGGCCGCGCTCACATGCGTCCGCGCCACCCCTCCCGGCACGCCCCTCACAACAACAGGTTTCGTGGCCCCATAGGGAGCTCCACCGAAGGCCCCAGTGGCACCGCCCGCATGCGTCACCACCCGCAGCCAATTCGGCACCCCCCTCACACGTTTCGTGGCCCCATAGAGAGCTGCACCGAAGGCCCCAGTGGCGGCGCTCACATGCGTCCCCGCCGCACATCCCAGTACACCCCTCACGCGCTTCGTGGCCCCATAGGGAGCTCCACCGAAGGCCCCAGTTGCGGCGCTTACATGCGTCTCCGCCAACCATCCCGGCCCCCCCCCGCAGCAGCATCATGTTTCGGGGACCCATAGGGAGCTCCACTGGAGGCCCCAGTGGCGGCCCGCACATGCGTTTCCGCCACCCATGTCGGCACGCCCCGCGCGTGTTTCATGTCCCCATGGGGAGCTTCGCCGAATGCCCCAGTGGCACCCATCTCGGCACACCCCTCACACGTTCCGTAGTCCGATGGGGAGTTCCATTGAAGATGAAACCCGCAGCTGCGGTACTGACAACTGCATATGGTTGGGTTCTTCGCCAGGCTAATTTCCTCGTCGAGCGAGGCGCGCGCGCCTGCGATGTGGCGCCGCGGGGGGCCCGCAGCCCACCGCAACCGCTACCGCTACCGCTGCCGCCGCCGCCGTCGCCGTCGTCGTCGTCGTCCTTCTCCTCCCCCGCCTGATCCTCCAGCTGCTGCTCATCCCTCATCCTCGCTGGTACTCGTTGATGCGTAAGGCACAAACTGGAACGAGCAAACCACGAATCTGAACTGTCATCGCCGAGTCCAACTTGTGGGACCCCCCCTGCTATCTGCACGTGCTCCCGCCCCTGAAACAGAGAAACCCTAGCTAGACTGAGGAGGAGGGGACGATCCCGGCTTGGTTAGGGCTCCTCCTCCCAGGGGGGAAATACCTGACCAACCCTGGGGAACTCTCTTCTTTTCGGTCTGGCTAGGACCCCTGACCCCTCCATCCTCACCGCCCCCTTGTCCGAGATCCGACGTCGCGAAAAACATGAAAGTCCGCTTGAAGTCACGTCCGGAGCCATAGACTCAATCTTTCTGCGGCGAGCTGGATCGATGCGTGAGGTTCCAGGGGCCCGAGACAGGGCGAAACCGCCTGCTATGAGAAATCCGCGACGCCGAGATCTGAACGTTCCCGTCTGCTACCGCGCGCCTAACGACACCTCTCGCCAGCAGGCAGCCACATGTGAACCCGACAGCTGCAAGCCAGACTTCTTAAAAACCTGATGGCTCAGAATTTGAAGGATGTCTCCAGCCAAATGAACCCCAACGGGGGTGTCCAATATCCCGGCGCCCGGTGTACCCGTAGTGGTAGGCTAGCTTGTGGGTGCACTCCGGCTTAAAATGCTGAGTCTGGGAGGCCTGCCGAGGAAACGGGTCCTGGGCCCGGACCAGTCTTATCCCGAGCCGTTTTTTGACGGTCCTGGGGCCCGGGGAGGGCCACGAGAGCGAGAGGACGACGAAAAACCTCAGGACCCTTCCTGGCGAGTAGGATATAGTCGGGCGCGTCCCCCTACAGGGGGATCTTGGGCGAAAAACAAAACATACTAAAAAATACCCCCCCAAATGGGCAAACATGGTCAAAACATCGTCCCTGACTATTTTTGGATATTCCTCCTGTAGAGGGACAAGCCCGACTTAAGCCCGGGACCCCTGTGCCCTCCCCCAGCGCCGGATTTTCCTCCTGCACCAGTTCCTGACAGGCCCGGGGCCCGTGGAGTGCCCGAGAGGCACCAAAACGGTGAAACAGCTCAGGACCGTTTCTCTCAGGAGTCCTTGCCCTCATGAAAATGAAAAAAAAACGACAGGAGCATAAACTGTCGAAGCTCCGCCCGACTTGAGGGCAGGGTTCCCGGGTGGTCGCAGAGCCTGGCAGCCCAGGAGGGGGGCCCGTGCCAAGGGGGGCGGGGTCTCCCCGTGTGCGTCGGCGCCCACGGCGCCGAGGAAGGCGACCCGCACAGCGGCTCCGCCGCCCAGGGCTGCCGCGGCACGGCGGGGGGGGCAGGGGAGGCGAAGGTGGGGGTGGTGGTGGGGCCTCGGTCGGGCGTTGGCCGACCTGGGTTTAGTGGGACCGGGGGGCGCCCCCCCCGTCCCATTCCACTAACCGGAATTGTATTAACCCGAAAAGCATCAGCTACGGCAGTCCTGGTTTAGTGATTCCAATCCACATTTTTTTAGCTTAGCCAATCACTAACGGGGAGGGGAAGGTTCGGAGGAGGAAAAGGTACCCATACCTCTACCCTTCGCCCGCTTTCCCTTTTTGGGATCTCCTTGGGGGCCCTCGTCGCCACCACTGGAATCGTCTCGACATCCTGGTCAGAACGCACCCTGGGAGAGGCCCGGGGGGCAGCGGTATCGGTACATTTTGGTTTCCCCAAAGATGGGGGGGTGAGGCTTCGGGTTGCCCCACATAGTCCCAGCTGGCCTCAACCGGCCCGCCAGCAGTCCGGGGCGGTCTCAGCACCCTGAGGCGCTCGCGCCCCAGGGTTGAGGTGTTGAGACCGCCCTGGAGGGCACGCTGACCGCATGCGCGCAACCCGAAGCCTCACCAGGGGGGAGGTTCGAGGTTCGAGGGAGGGTGGGGTTTGAAGACGTTTCCTTTCATTCTCGGCGTCTGGGTGCCCGTTTCTGGCTCCCTGGCCGTCAGAGATCGATCTGGGGTGGAAAATTAATCAGGACGGACCCCATCAGGAGTCCAGGGAGCAGGCGAGGGGGGGAGGGTAGGGGGGTGGGGGGGGGAGTTGGAGGCGTTTGGCCATTTTCGGGCCTCCTGGAGGCTACTCGTCGCCACGGCAGGGCTCGCCTCGAAATTCTGGCCAGAACGCACCTCTGGGCAGATCCGGGGGTCGCCCGTCGACCCCAGGACCCCAACCCCTCGCACCGCGAAAAGGCACGACGGAGATGCGCCGGCAACTTTCGGCCTCTCGGGCCCTTTTTTCGGCCCCCGTGACCGTCAACAGTTAGTCAGGATGAAAACCCAATCCACGGGAAAGGGGTCCAGACCTCTGGGGGGTCACGCCGTGAAGCAGATCACGGGTTCCGCAGTCCGGAGGATGAGTAGAGAAGACCGAGGGACCAACCGCACGGCTACGGAAACCGAGCGCACACAGACCGGCAATGACCGACCGAAGCGAGTGGGTGAGTGCGGAGGGAGTGGGGGGGGGGACCATCGTTTTTGCTTTCGTCGCCGCCGGGTTAAACCTGGAACGGCCACCCCCAAGCAAGACCCCGTTCGGCTGCGGATCGGAGGAGGAGAGCAGGAGGATGACAAATGAGACGGATGATGGGGGAGGGCTGTCACTGAGAAAGGGGGGGGAAAGATGTGGAGGAGGACGAGCAGCGATGAGGAGGTTGGCAGTTGGTGGAGTACAGCCATCGTGCTACCATGAGGGATGCAGAAGAAGGAACTAGGGGGCTTTTCTGGCCACGGTGGGCCTGGGCCACAGACAGGTTCCACTACACACGCTTGAAGAGCGGACCATTTGCCTGCTAGGTCTGATAAGAGGAATCCGAGAGGGTGGTGCGCCAACATCTACAGCATGCGTTCCTGCTGGGTTAAGTGGAAGTGTCCTCTGACCTGCAACACGTGCAACTCCCCATACGGGCCGCCTTCGGCAGAGCGCCAGTACACCGACCTAGGGGCCCGTGCTTCGTGGACCTTCACATCTGACGCTGCTGGAGTAGCCGCCAACCAGACTGTGGGGGAGGTGACCAGAGAAGATGTAGTAGACGCCATGGTTGGGACCGTCGTCTCATTTTCGTCGTTGCCGGGTTGGTGTAGACTGTCCCTAGTCCTCGTCGTT
>CAUYUJ010018858.1:150723-163223 GCA_963575745.1 Prorocentrum cordatum
CCGCTGAGCAACGAATCGGTCTGGCGCGTCCGGAAGTTTCGGGTCATACCCTCTTTTTCCGACGCTGCATCGATCGCGGGAATGGGACGAGGGGCGATCAAGGCGAACGTGTTTGCCTTTCCGTGCCCGGCCGCGAATTTGGTGTGCATGGCGGTGCCGCCACAACCTCACATCTGTGGCGGGGGATCGGGACAGATGAAGAGCATTCCCTGCCGCGCGCTTGCCCGCTCCATCGATCGCAAAACCAATACCGTCTGGAAGTACACGGTCAAAGCGCAGGTGGCGGCTTTCGGGTCAGAACTCGGATCTCCGGAGGCCGTCCGGGACGATCTGGGCACGCTGGGAAGCTCTCGGCCAGGCGCAGCCGCCAGAAGGCATCCAGCAGCTGCAAGTCCGTCGAGAACCGACGGCTTCGCCCGAAAACCTTGAGCCCTACACCCTGGAACCCTAAGGCTGTCCCTGACCTGGGTGGCGGCATCCGAACCCTACCCCCACCAGCAATCGTTTCTCCAGAATCGATGGGAAAGGGCAGGGCTCGGACCTCGCCACGTGTTCGACGAGTTCCGAGCCCCACTTCCGCCGACCATCGCGTTGCCTGAATCGTTGATCGGCGAGGGCAGGGGCTCGCAGTTCGCCGCCGACCTCCCTCGTCGCCCTGCGCGAGGCGAGCCGCGCGCGCAGCGCCGCGGGCTGCGGCAGAGAAGGCCTGCCGCGCCGGTCTGGGAGCGAAGCCGCCTGGCCAGCGCGCGTGGCTCGCTCGCCAGGGCCCCGCCCCCCCGGGGACGCAGGCAGGCGACCCCGCAGGGCCCTCAGGTGTTCGGGTGGGTTCGTCGTGCCTCCATCGGCCCAAGGCGGCCGATGGAGGCCTCCAGGATGGCCCCAAGGGGGCCCAAGAGGCCCCCAAGAAGGCCCCCAAGGCGGCCCACGGAGCTCCCAAGATGGTCCAAGAGGCCTCGAAGACGGACGCGACGGCCCAAGGAGGCTCCGAGACGGCCGAAGAGAACTCCCAAGACGACCCTTCAGGGCTCCCGCAGGCGGCCGCCAGGCGTGCCGCCGCCAGGCGTGGCCCCGGAACAGCGCCTGGACCGCCGCCGCTGGCACACCTAACACAAGTGGCCGTCGCCATCCCCCGCGCCCAGCCTGCGGCCGCCGACGCCGAGGTCCCTGGTCCCGCGGGCATTGCGCTGTGTGCTGGCCACTGCAGCAGCGGATCGGAATTTGGGCCCGCGCTGGATTTTGTTTGACGTCAGGGCCGCAGCTCGCCAATGCACCGACTAGCATCTCTCAAGCATGCCCACTGGGTGTCCTTTGCCACCTGGCCCCGGCGCCACCGCCGTACCGATGGGGCGCTGGACATGCCCTGGGGCAAGCCCCCGCGCCTCGTGTTGACGAGCCTTCCGTGGAGCGTTGGATCCCTGCCACAAGGCCACGGCCCCCCGCACAATACCATGTGGCCTCAATCCCTGGGCCGCGAGACGACCAAACAGCTGCAACACTGGACCACGAAGGGCCCAAGAGGGGCAACACAAGCCTGTACACCTAGCAGGCCGACCCACAGTCGATGAGGAGGTTTTGGGATGAGGGGATGGGCTGCGTATCAGTTCCAAATGTCGTCCAACGGCGCGGCGCCTGGAGTATAATCAATTTTGTGATCGTGCTTCTCACTGCTCGATGCTTAACAATATGAGCGTCATCATTGCCATCATTGCTTGTCCTTTTGATTTCCCTTATATGATTGAACTTTTATTCCCCATCTCCTCAGATGGGGACGCCCCCGCCTCACCTCACACTCGCGTCCCTCGTGCACTCGCACCCACTCATATTCAGACTTAGATCCACTCACACTCCGACTCACTCATACTCAGAATCACTCACGATCAGACTCACTCACGCTCAGATTCACTCACACTCAGACTCACTCGTATTCATACCCACCCATGCACAGACTCACTGCGCACTCGGACCCAATCATATTCAGACTCACTCGCGCTCAGGCTCACTCACACTCAATCTCGCTCACATTCAGACTCACTCATACTCAGACCTACTCATACACAGACTCACTGCCACGCAGACTCACTCACAGTCCGACTCCCTCACACTCAGACTCCCTTACACTCACACCCACTCATACTCAAACTCACTCAATCTACGGCTTGCGGGACTGTCTCAGACGGTTTGCTGGTCCAATGCCCACCGCGATATAGCAGGCGTAGCACTTGGGCGCCCCAAGGGGGAGCTGCCAGGGGTTATCTCACTCCATTAGTCGCGCCCAGGTTGCGGTGATGTCTCAGACAGTTTGCTTGTTTTGGCGCCCCGAGCTAATCTCGTTTGGTGGTCCAATACTCGCCGCAATAAAATCGGCGTTGCATGTGAGCACGCCGAGGGAGGAGCCGCCAGGGGGTACCGCACTCCCTTTGTCGGGCCCAGGTTGCGGGGACGTCTCAGGCGGTTTGCTGGTCTCGGCGCGCCCCGAACTTTCCCCGCTTGGTGGTACATTGCCCACCGGGATATAGCAGACGTCGCACTTGAGCACCCCAAGGGGAAGACCGCCAGGAGGTATCTCACTCCACTTTTTCGCGCCCAGGTTGCGGGGATGTCTCAGGCGGTTTGCTGGTCTCGGCGCCCCGAACTTCTCTCGCTCGGCCGTCCAATGCTCACCACGATAAAGCAGGCGTAGCACTGGGGCACCCTAAGGAGGAGCCGCCAGGGGGTATCTCACTCCGTTCTTCGCGCCCAAATTGTGGGGATGTCTCAGCTGGTTTGCTGATTTTGCCCCCCCCCCTGAACACTGACGCGCTCCCCCGACACGCGCCCCGCCCCGCGCCCAGCTCGGCCGATGCCAAGTGCGGACGGCCGCTTTTGTTACAGCCTGCACTTGCTTGTCTGCAGTCACCTTCGCCAGTGGGACCTCGAGCAGAAAAGGTCTTTGAGGTCTTCAGGATCTCTGAGGTATCCAGGCCTGCTCTGGAAGAGGGAGAAATTTATAAGGGCTCCCTCACCGCCTGTCCGTGAGTTGTTGTCGTCGTCGTCGCCGTCGCCGTCGGTGTCGGCCCGCCCATCGCCCACACGGATTCGCTCTCACACCGAGACGCTCACAGCCAGACGCACGCAACGGGACGTTACAGACAATGATATGCACATATGGGGATCTCCGCGTCGAGTAATTATGATAGGTTGTTGAATTAGTCGATTTATATAATACAACGCATGTTGTTACCGAGGGTTCTTCTTCTAGCGACCTTGGAACGCTACGTACAATTCATCGGGATACAGCCAGGACACCGCGACGTGACGGCACCACGACACAATGGCACAACGGCGCCGTGACACCATAGCAGGACGACACCACAGCCCCTGGACAGCAAGGCACCACGACATCAACGCACCGCGAGATCATGACAACATGACACCCCACGACCAAACCACGACCACCCATGCGTCCGCCGAAAGAGCGGCAGGGGGGAGGAAGAAGCCTGGTCCCCCAACTTTCCCACGCACGTCGCGCACGACACGAGCATGAGCTGCGCTTTCCCCGGCGGGGGCGGCTTCAGAGAAGCTTCTGGACCCCCTCCTCCTCATCCCTCCTTCTCCTCCTCCTCCTCCTCCTCCTCCTCCTTCCTCGGCCTCCTCGCTTCTCCCCCTCCACCTCCTCCTCCTCCTCCTCCTCCTGCTCCTCGCTTCTCCCCGTCCCCCACCTCCTCCTCCTCCTCCTCCTCCTGCTCCTCCTCCTGCTACACCTCCTCCTCATCCGCCTCCTGCCTCCGCCTCGTCCTTCGACCTTCAAGACGACTCAGGGAGGGCTCGAGCAAGCTCCAGGAGGCCCCACGGGAGCACCCCGAAGTCATCGAGGTGCACATGGCTATCGCAATTCAAACTGACGAATCCCAGGCGGCTCCATTAGCCTGACGAAGGACCCAACCACATGCAGTTGTGAGCCCCATCTTGGGCCAGGAAGCATGTGAGGGGTGTGCCAAGATGGGCGCGGCGGGCGCGTGCGAACGCAGCCACTGGGGCCTTCGGTGGAGCTCACTTTGGGGCCACAAGACGTGCGAGGGGTGTGCCGGAATGGGTGCGGCGGGTGCATACGAACGCAGCAACTGGGGACTTCGGTGGAGCTCCTTATGGGGCCACGGAACGTGTGATTGATGTGGCGAAATGTGTGCGGGGGGCGTATGTGAACGCAGCCACTACAGCCTTCAGTGGAGCCCCTACGGACCACGAAACGTGTGAGAGGTGTGCCGAAAAGGGTGCGGCGGACGCATGAGAACGTAGCCACTGGGGCCTTCGGGGGAGCTCCTTGTGGGGCCACGAAACGTGTGAGAGGTGTGCCGAAGTGGGTGCGGCGGGCGCATGCGAACGTAGCCACTGGGGCCTTCAGTGGAGCTCCCAACGGGGCCACGAAACGTGTGATGTGCCGACAAGGGCGCGGCGGACACATGCGAACGTCGCCACTGGGACCTTCAGAGGAGCTCCCTCTGGGGCCACGAAGCGTCTGATGTGCCGAAATGGGTGCGGCGGGCGCATGCGAACGCAACCACCGGGGCCTTCGGTGGAGCTCCCTACGGCCCTACGGGGCCACGAAACGTGTGAAGGGTGTGCAAAAACGGGTGTGGCGGGCGCATGCGAACGTAGCCACTACAGCCTTGGGTGGAGCTCCCTGTGGGGCCACGAGCCGTGTGAGGGGTGTGCCGAAATGAGAGCGGCGGGCGCATGCGAAAGCTGGCATGTGGACCTTCGGTGGAGCTCCCTATGGGGCCCCGAAGCGTGTGAGGGGTGTGCCAAAATGTTTGACTGGTTCGGAGGGCAGAGGCAGGGATCGGAGGAGGAAGGGGAGGGAGGAGAGGGAGGAGGAAGGAAGGATGAGCGCGGGGACCGTCTCCTCAAAACGAGGACCCAACACCACAAGATGATTGGGAAAACCTATCGGAAATCCGCGCGGATTTCTCGGATCGGCGCTGGACCTCCCTCCCGGGCGCTCGGAGCGCGCCAGCGGCGGCGCCAAAGGCTCTGTGTGTGCGGGGGGGGCTGGCGCACATCTAAGAAATCTGCTCGGACCTCCGAAAGCATATCTTTACCCAGGTTTTCTTCCTCGATTCAGGCAGCCCGAACGTAGCCCCGCAGAGCCCGAAGGACGTCCCCACGGGCCCAAGCTTTTCGACACTCCTGGCGGCACAGAGGCCGGCGGCAGCGGCCGGTGGCACGTCAGATATTTCTCCCAGCCACGTCGAAGCCGTCTGTGTTGAAGGCCGACAGGTCCAAGATGTCCGAGGAACAAGCATCTACATAAACATACACTTTCGGAGGTCCACGCGGGTTTCTGGGATCTGCGCTGGACCCCCTGGCGGGCTTCTGGCGCCGCCCCTGGGGCTCTCTGCTCGCCAGGGAGGAGGGTCCAGCACCGATCCGAGAAATCCGCGCGGACCTCCGTCAATGTATGCTTGTGTTTTTTCTCATCCTCGAGATGTGGTGGCCATCGTACCTGTCCCGTCGCGCGTCGACGTGCGAGTTGCGGATTTCGAGGCCGTCGACGCCGTGGGCCCAGAAGGACCAGTAAGGGCTGTTCTTCAGGAAGACGTTCTCGACCAAGATGTCCGTGCCCCCGTGTATCTCCAGCAGACGTGGGCGGTTCTCGGTGCGCACGGGATGGGGAGCACAAGTGGTGCACCCGCCCCGGAGCTCCCCTCCTCTGCCGCCCTTGCCCAGCTGTTCCCTCTCCTGGCCTCGCTTCCCCTAGATTCCCCCCCCCTTCATTACTCCTTCCCTTCTCCGTCCCCGCCTCTCCTCTAGCCCACTCCTCTTCTCTCGGCCCCCTCCTGCTGCCCCTTCGCCTCCCCTCCCCCTCTGGCGGCTCCTTTCCTTTGCACCTGCCCCTCTCCCCGCCTCTCCCCTCCTTCCCTGCCCACCTTGAAGCGAGGCGACCTGGCGCCGTCGGATTTTTCCTCCTTTTCTCCTTCCAACTCTCTTCCTCTCCATCCTTCTCCTCGTTGCAGTCGTCGTCGTCGTCGTCGTCGTCGTCGTCGTCGTCGTCGTCGTCATCATCGTCGTCATCATCATCAGCATCAGCATCATCATCATCATCACCATCATCATCAGCAGCATCATCATCACCACAACCACCACCTTGACCATCATCATCACCATCACCATCACCATCACCATCACCATCACCATCACCATCACCATCACCATCATCATCATCATCATCATCATCATCATCATCATCATCATCATCATCATCATCCCCGTAATCATTATCAGCAGCAACATTAACATCATGCTTGTCATCTCCATCGTGGTCCTCCTCCTCATCATCATCAGCACCATCAGCATCACCATCTACATCGACTTCATCAGCGTCATCATCATTGGCATCATTAGCACCAGCATCAGCACTATCATCATCACCCCATCATCACCACCACCATCATCATCATCATCATCATCATCATCATCATCATCATCATCACCATCATCATCATGATCATCATCATCCTCACCATCACCATCGTTGTCATAATCACAAGCATCCTCATCGTCAACATCACCACCCATTTTCATCAGCGTCATCATCAACATCATCACCCTCCTCATCATCATCACCATCCCGTCATCATCATCATACTCATCACCATCATCACCATCCCCATCACCATCAGCATCACCATCGCCATCATTATCATAATCCTCCCTTCCGAGCAGGGGCGGGGCAGATGCAGACTTTCGCTCCCCCATGAGATAGCCTATGCCGGGGATGCCCCACCACTTCTCGCCCCTGCCGTTGATCAGTCCAATGTGGCTGGAGGTGATCGCGGAGGGGCAGCAACACATCCACACTAATCCCCGTCGTCCTCCTTCCCCTCACCCTCCTCAGCCTCCTTTCTCCCGCTCCCCTCCCCTCCCCCTCCCCCTCCCTTCCACCTCCACCCTGAACCAGCACTGAGCAGAAGCAGGGGAGGGGGTGCATGAGCAGTCAAAGCATTCGACACAGTGTAGAATCTTCTGCCTGGGCCCTGAAGGCAACAAGGAACACCGAGCCCCGTTCGAACCAGAAGCGTTCCAGAATGTCTACGCCCCGAGTGTCCCCATACGCCTCCCCATCCTCACCGCCATCCTGCTCCCGTGAAGGGGGAAGAGGGGGGGGGGGGTACGAATGCGGATATGTTCTTGCCCCTCCAGATCGTGAGGTTTTTCACGTCTGCAAAATACATGCACATGAGAGCCGGAGCACCAATGCCGCTCCCAGACCGGGGCCAACCGTCGATGTCGTCCGAGAAGACCACGGTGCCGTCAAACCGCAGGGTGACGGAGTCGAGGCCGCGGGCCTGAATGCCGCCCATGAGGTAGAACGTCTTGTTTGGGAGCAGGAGCGTGTCGCCTGGTCTGAGGGCCGCCAGGGTGGCGTTCATGGCAGCCCCATTCTTCCACACCGTCGCGTTGCTGTCGTCGTCGGGCACGGCGCCCGCGTCGACTTCAAAATCGACAACGGCGCCGCGCACCGCAGAGAGCAGCAGAGCGACGAGCCGCAGAGCGACGAGCCCCTCTGGGCCAACGCGGGTTCGCCAATTTTTGTTATCTCGCAGTGGCATTAAGTCGGGTGTTTCCCCCTACATGGGGATTTTGGACGAAAAAACAAATAATCCAAAAATACCCCCAAATAGTCAAAAAATGCTAAAGCAAGTGTCCCCAGACTATTTTTTTACTATTTTTGAATGTTCCTCCTGCAGAGGGACAGGCCCGACTTAACAGTGGCATCACATCCTGCGCGCGGGCCCCCGTCCAGCTTCGACGGCGAGCTCGCGGCTCGGCCCCGACCTGAGCCGAGGCGGAGCGGTGCGGGGCCTGCCAGGCACCAGGGCGGCGGTGCGAGGCAGGGTGCGGGCGGCGCTCGCGGTGGGATGGCCGGTGCCTCTGCGCCCACGCGGCTGCCGCGGGAGCAGGGTCAGTTGAGACAGCAGCGGCTGTTCCGAGAAGGCAGTGCGGGGCTACAGCTCCGCAGCTCCCCCTCCGGGCCCTTGTAGACAAGTGCGTCTCCCCCCCGATCCGCCGGAGGGAGAGGATCGCTGCCGCTAGAGGCCCCCGCGCGCTTCCACGATTTGTGGGGGGCTGGGGTGGCCACAGTGGGATCCGCGAGATAGGAGGCGAAGCATGGGGAAGGGCTTGTGCGAGGACCTATCTGAGTTTGCACGCCATGCTATCTTGGCCCTCAGAAGAGCTAGGGCCAGTCCTCGGCGCCAAGTCGGATCTTCAATTAAGGCCCAAGACTCCTCCTCCTGCTCCTCCTCCTCCCCCTCTTCCTTTTCCTCCGCCTTCCTGACGAGCTGACGAGCTGAAGGCATGAAGGTTCGTCGAACGTAGGACTTGGTGGTCGGCCTTGGACGTTAGACATTCGTCGAACGTCGGACTCGGAAGGCCACTCCCCTCCCCTGGACTGGTCGGCCTTGGCGCGGGGTGATCAGACTAGTGAGCCGGGCGACTCCTGGAGCATTCGCTGCTGCTGCTGCTCCTCCTCCTCCTCCTCCTCCTCCTCCTCCGTCTCCGTCTCCGTCTCCGTCTCCTCCTCCTCCTCCTCCTCCTCCTCCTCTTCCTCCCCCCACCGCTCGCCCCATGTCCCGAGAGAGTGGCAGGGTCATCAGCTCGTCACTGTCGCTGCCGTTGTGGTCGTCGTCGTCGTCGTCGTCGTCGTCGTCGTCGTCGTCATCGTCGTCGTCGTCATCGTGGTCGTGGTCGTCGTCCTTCTGGGTCGGCAACAACGTCCGTAAGGCCTTCACACTAGACCGTGAGCGATTGTCACCTCGGGAGCAGGCGATGGCGGGGGATCCAGGAGGAGTAGGAGGAGGAGGAGAAGGATGAGGAGAGGGATCCAGGAGGAGGTGGAGGAGGAGGAGGAGGAGGAGGAGGATCGAGCAGGAGGAGGAGGAGGAGGAGGAGGAGGAGGATCGAGGAGGAGGAGGAGGAGGGAGGAGGAGGAGGAGGAGGAGGAGGAGGAGGAGGAGGAGGATCGAGGAGGGGGATTAAGGACCCTTTGCGGGCGCGATGCAGGCCGAGGTCGGAGGCGTCGGGCGGCGGGGCCCGCCTGCGACGCGGGCGGTGTTCAGCGCCGCGCCGCCGGGCGAGGCGGCCACGCCGGCCTCGGCGCCGAGCAGTGGGGCGTGCTCGGGTCGGGGTGTGCGCGAGCGTGCGTGCGCGTGTGGGCCCCAGTCGTGTGTGCGTGTGGCCTCCGCGGCTCGGGCGGCTTCTGCTCTGACTTCGGCACCCTGGGGGAACGCCACCCTTGCTGCGGCATCCCTCCCTCCAAGGGGCGCTCCGCGCCCGACGGATGGTGGCCCCCGCGGCTTGGAGGGCTCTCCGCCTCTGACGCCTGCTCCCGTCGTCTTGTCCCCCGCCCGTCCTCGTCTCTCCCCGCCCCGGCTGCCAACCGCCCGGTTCTTCCGCCATCTTCGCTGGCATCCGCACGCGCTCACGGGGCGCGCCGCTGCCGAGGAACGGGCGCTGCCCAGAGGCGCCCCGAACACGCCTTGGGGAGCTCTCGCGGCCCTCCCCGACACTCTGTGCGCTCCGCGGCGGCCTCGGCCCTCCGGCGCCCCGAGGCGCCGCTCCTCGCGGAGCGAGGCCCCTGCCGGTGCGACGCGGCTTCCCCGCGCGAGGCTCTCGCCCGCGCGCGTGCGCCCAGGCGCGCGGCGAGGCGCCGCACCCCCCCCGGACCCCCCGGGCGGAGCGAGACCCCCGCCCCTTCCCCTCACCCACCCCCTCACCCCTCCCTCCCCTGCCCCCCGCCCCCCTCCCCCTCCCCCCCCCCCCCCCCCATCCCCCCCTCCGGGCTTTGGCCTCCTCGCCGTCGCTCGGACGTCCGTTTCCCGTGCTTGTTGTTTTTTGCTCGGCTTCGTGCGCGTCTTGTTCGCGCGGGATCTGGGATGCTCTGCGACGGTCCTCGCCGAGGAAAGAAAACGCACACGCCCGAGCGATGCCGAGCCTCCGCGGGCCCTCGCTGGGCCCAGGGGGCCGCCAGATAACGACTCGGGACGGAGAACGCCAGCCCCCAGGGGAGGGAGTCTTGGGATGAGGGCGCCCTCCGGGACAGGTCGGGGCTCCGATGTTGAGGAAGGGGAGCGACCACTGTCCCGAAGCGTCCATCGAAGAAGCCACAATGGCGTAGCCGTACACTTTCGGAGCTCCGCGGGGATCCCTTGGAGGGCGGCCTCATCCCGGCCTCTGGGGGCCCACGTTCTGAACAACTCCCGACGTCGAAGTTCTGCGCTTTGGCATTGCAGGAGCGCTCAGCACCGACTCGGGAAATCGGATCGGATCGGAGTGTGCGTCGCATCGGGCTACATCGGCACGGGGTCGAGGTCAGAGAGGGTCGGCTGCGCCCGGATACACATCTACGTCGTGCAAGCATCGGGCCGCATCGGATCAACGGGAGGTCGGTATCCAATCGGATCGAGCTGGGTAAACTCGGCATCGGCCCAGAGCCATCGAATCGGCATGGGCCCTGGAAGCGTCCCTGGCCCAAGGTGTCCCCAGGAGCTCAGGGGAGGCCCCCACGGCCTCCAGAACACCACTCGCGAGGCCCGGAGGGCCCCAGCAGCCGCCCAGCAAGCGCGACAAGCCCGGGACACCTCGGGCCAGGGACACCTCTTGCAACCCCCTGGCGGGGGGAGGAGGAGGAGGAGGAGGAGGAGGAGGAGGAGGAGGAGGAGGAGGAGGAGGAGGAGGAGGAGGAGGAGGAGGAGGAGGAGGAGGAGGAGGAGAAGGAGGAGGAGGAGGAGGAGGAGGAGGAGGAGGAGGAGGAGGTTCGACCCTCCGATCCTGGCGTCGCAAAACTGCGGCGGCCGCGCTCTCAGCGCTTTTTCGGCCTCGGCGGGGCCGTGCCCCGGCAGGTTTCGGGGCCGCCAGAGAATGACTCGGGACGAAAGGTTCTGAACTCCCCCGGGGGCCCGCGTCAGGAAGAAAGCTGCGACGTCGGAGGATCGAGCTTCTTCGAGACTGGAGGATCTGGGGGGCAAGATCAATCAGATCGGGGGTGCTGGATGAAAGGCAAGATCGAAGATCGGGAGCGGGGGGGGGGGGCGAGCTCGAGGACCGGACTGGGGCAAGATAGGGGCAAGATCGAAGACGGGGTGGGGGCGACAAGATCGAGGACCCAAAGGGGGGGGCAAGATTGAGGATCGGGGAGATCAAGATCGAGGATCGGGGGGGCAAGGCCGAGATCAGTTTCTTCCCAACCATCCTGTGGTGTTGGGTCCTCGTTTTGAAAAGACAGCGCCCCGTGTTCCTTCCTCCTCCCGGCGCCCCCCTCCCTCTCCCCATCATAAACATCATCGTCACTACTATCACCATCGCCCACATCCATCAACATCATCATCTGCAACACCATCCTCATCCACATCCTCCTCATCATCATCGTCATCATCATCACCGTCCCACCCACCCATGTCGGCACACCGCTCACACGTTTCGTGGCCCCATATGGAGCTCGAGCTCCGCCGACCCTGTCGGCGTGTGTGAAGGGCTTCTCCGTTCGACTCGTCGTCTCCATCGTCTCCGTTCTCCCCCTCCCAGGGCTCTCCTCCTCAAGCGCGCTATCCAAAGCGAAATGAAACGACGTCGTAGCGGAGTCGAAGGGAAGCCCCTTCCCTTTGATCCCTTCCCCGCAGGAGGGGAGGGGGGGGAGGGGGCGGGGCAGATACGACGCCCGCCGGGGCGCACTTTCCTCCAGCGGGCACGCACGGGATGCACTTCCTCCTCCTCCTGGTCCTCCTCCTCCTCCTCCTCCTCCTCCTTTTCCTTTTCCTCCTCCTCCTCCTCCTCCTCCTCCTCCTCCTCCTCCTCCTCCTCTCCTCCTTCACAATTACTCAATATGAAAATACTCTCCCTCTTCCCCTGATGGCGTCCGGGTGATGGCCGCGCACCCTCCGCGTACTGTTTTTTTTCCACACAGGATTCCCGGGAAATCCCAGGAAACGACTCTCGCTGAGGTGCCGGCGTCATTTTCGGGCCGAGCGCCCCCCGCGTATTGATTTTTACACACAAGATTCCCAGGAAACGGGTTTTCGCCTGCGTTTTTTTTTTTTTTGTTTTTGAATTATTTCCCCACATCCTGAGTGGGGTTCTTGTTTTCCCAGAACACCCTCTCCTTCCCACCCACCTCCCGCTCCATCTTCCATACAGCACAATATTATTCCTACCACACACACCATACCATACCATAGTTTTACCATACCACCATACCATACCATACCATACCATACCATACCACACCATACGTACCATACCGTACCATACCATACCATGGCGTACCATAGCATACCATACCATATCACACCAATGCCACACCGTACCATACCATACCATACCTCCAGTACCATACCATACCATATCATACCATACCGTACCATACCATACCTACCATACCATTCCATACCACTCCATACCGAAAACCATACTACTTACATGGTTTCGTGCCCCTCCCACCCCTCCAGGGAGGCCCCGCCTGAGCG
>CAUYUJ010018858.1:165723-193586 GCA_963575745.1 Prorocentrum cordatum
TTCCTCCTCCTCCTCCTCCTCCTCCTCTTCCTCCACCTCCTCCTCCTCCTCCTACTCATCCTCCTCCTCCTTCTCCTCCTCCTCCTTCTCCTCCTCCTCCTCCTCATCCTCCGCTTCCTCCCCCCACTCCTAGCCGTTTCGATCAGGGTCGGCGGCACCGGCCGTCAGGCCTCTCCAATAAAGACCCAGTGGCGCAGCTCGCATGGCGCCGCCGCCCCATTGTGGCACACCCCTCAAAAGTTTCGTGGTCCCATATGGGGCTGCAACTAAGGTCCAGCTAGCGCAACTCGCATGGCGGCGCCGCCCCATTTTGGCACACCCCTCAAACGTTTCGTGGCCCCATATGGGGTTGCAACTAAGGTCCAACTAGCGCAGCTCGCATGGCGGCGCCGCCCCATTCTGGCACACCTCTCACACGTTTCGTGGCTTCCTTGGTGGCGCAGCTCGCATGGCGGCGCCGACCCATTTTGGCACACCCCTCACACGCTTCGTGGCCCTATAGGGAGCTCCAACTCAGGTCCCAGTGCCAGCGGCGCAGCTCGCATGGCGCCGCCGCCCCATTTGGGCACACCCCTCAAACGTTTCGTGGCCCCACAGGGAGCTCGAACTAACGTCCCAGCGGCGCACCTCGCATGGCGGCGCCGCCCCATTTTGGCACACCCTTCAGACGTTTCGTGGCCCCACAGGGAGCTCGAACTAACGTCCCAGCGGCGCACCTCGCATGGCAGCGCCGCCCCATTTTGGCACACCCTTCAAACGTTTCGTGGC
This sequence comes from Prorocentrum cordatum, assembly GCA_963575745.1. Classification (NCBI taxonomy): domain Eukaryota; class Dinophyceae; order Prorocentrales; family Prorocentraceae; genus Prorocentrum; species Prorocentrum cordatum. The sequence continues at coordinate 166,492 of CAUYUJ010018858.1, forward strand.
CCCACAGGGGAACTCGAACTGACGCCCCAGCGGCGCAACTCGCATGGCGCCGCCGCCCCATTTTGGCACACCCCTCAAACGTTTCGTGGCCCCACAGGGAGCTCGAACTGCCGTCCCAGCGGCGCAACTCGCATGGCGGCGCCGCCCCAATTTGGCACACCGCTCACACGCTTCGTGGCCTCGTTGGTGGCGCAGCTCGCATGGCGCCGCCGCCCCATTTTGGCACACCCCTCAAACGTTTCGTGGCCCTATAGGGAAACCCAACTAAGGTCCCAGCGGCGCAGCTCGCATGGCGGCGCCGCCCGAGACTGCGGCCGCCACGAGGTCGGGAACGGCAAGAAGGAGGACGACGACTGGTGGCTGGATATCTACGCGCTGCTCCCGAGGACCTCCTGTTCATGCGGGCGCCGCGCATCGAGTTCTTCCTGGCAGGGCCGCCGGAGAGCTTGCGGAAGCAGCTGGCGCAGCTTGCTGCGCGCACGAAGCGGTGCAGAAGGGAGGCGACGGCCCTCGCCAGGAAGCTGGGCTTCACCGAGTTTATCCGCGAGGCTTGACCTGATGAGCAACCCGCCCGAGCCTCGCCATCTCTCGACGGTCTGACTGTTTGGCCTCGCGCAGCGGGCGACTTGCGCGCATCGCCGGGGCCCTCTCGGGGCGACCAGCGGGCGTCGCGGGAACTCCAGGCTGCGCTCTGCCCGGCGCAGAAAAGGTCCAACCATGTGCAGTTGTGATTGCCGTCGTTGTGAGCATCGCCTTCTGTGGATCTCCCCAAAGGGTCACGAAGGGTGTGAAGGGTGTGGCGACACGGGGCGGGGCCGCCATGCGAGTGAGGGGTGTGCCGTAATGGGGCGGCGGTGCCATGCGAACCGTCACAGGTCTTAAGGTGGGGCTCCCTATGGGGCCACGAAGCGTATGAGTGGTGTGCCGAAATGGGGCGGCGGTGTCATGCCAACTTTCCCACTGGGGCCTGAAAAAGAGCTCCCTGTGGTGCCGCGAAGCGTGTGAGGGGTGTGCCGAAATAGGGTGGCGGTGCCATGCGAACCCTCCCACTGGGGCCTCAGGTGGAGCTCCCGATGGGGCCGCGAAGCGTGTGAGGGGTGTGCCGACACAGGGCGGCGGTGCCATGCAAACCCTTCCACTGAGGCCGTATGTGGGGCTCCCTATCGGGCCACGGAAGGGTGTGCTGACATCTGATGGCGGTGTCATGCAAACCCTTCCCATGGGGCCCTCGGCGGAGCTCCCCATGTGGCCACGAAGCGTGCAGGGGGTGTGCCGAAATGGGGCGGCAGTGCCTTCCGAACGCTCCCACTGGGGCCTTCGGTGAAGCTCCCTGTGGGGCCACGAAATTTGTGAGAGGTGTGCCGAAGTGGGGCGGCGGTGCCATGCGAACGCTCCCACGGGGGCCTTCTGTGGGGCTCCCTTGGGGGCCACGAAACATGTGAGTGGTGTGCCGAAATGGGGCGGCGGTGTTATGCGATCCCACCCGCTGGGGCCTTCGGTGGAGCTCCCTATGGGGCCACGAAACATGTGATGGGTGTACCGACATTGATGGGGGGCGCATGGATGATGATGAATTTTCCATCGCGTCGGATCTCGGGGACGAGGGGGCCTCACGGGGGAACCGCAGATGTCTGCGCGCAAGGGGCGCAGGGGCGCCCCTTCGGCAGGGCTTGCCGAGCGTCTGCGAGCAGGCCGCTCGTCAGGCCCTGCCGCCCCGCTCGTCGAAGAAGAACTGGCAGCCGCAGCCGAGACGGAGACGTCAAGCGGTCAGCGCAAGCGGAAACGGTGCGGTGCCTGTTTCTAGGCCAGGTGCAAAACGAAGGGGTTCTCTCCTCGTCGTCCTCCTCCTCGTCCTATCTGTGTATCCTGGTCCTCCCCGCCCTCAGGCGCCGTGCCAACTGGGCTCAGATTTAGTCTGGTGCCTTCACGCGGCAATCGCGCTGCCCAGCTATTGTGACCACGAATCGAGGATAGGACAGAGATGCTGGGCCATGGAGCTTGACAGCGGTGAGGCTGGCTGCCAGGAAATGTTGGGCCATGGCGGGAGGGACCAATAGAGGTGGAGACGGAGGAGAAACGGGACGCCTAGGAGTAGAAGCATGATAATGGGGATGAGGAGGATGCATGGGAGAAGGAGGATGAACGGGACGCCTAGGAGTAAAAGCATGATAATGGGGATGAGGAGGATGCATGGGAGGAGGAGGAGGAGGAGGAGGAGGAGGAGGAGGAGGACGAGGATGAAGAGGAGGATGCTGATGTTTCGGAATTAAACAGCAACTTCTGGAGGACGCGGACGGGCTCCTCTGCCACCCCTCCTCAGCCGTGCCAACCTCGCACGTTTCGGCACCCTTCCAGCATAGGACACCTTGGACCGCGCGAAGGCGACGATCTTGGCCTCGCGATGCGCCGCGCAGGAGGCACAGCCACGGATTGGACAACAAGTGGAGAGGAAGAGAGGCCCGAACGGAGAGGTGGATGCCGGGACAAAAAAGAGCGAAACCCGCACCTGTTACGTGAGCCCCCAAACCCGAAGTCTGTCGCGCCGCAGAACCTCAGGGTACCCCGTGAGAGGACCTGTCGCAACGATGTTTCAGGCGCAGGACCGCGCAAGCTGGGGAGGCCAGTGCAAACAAGTCTATGCGTAAAGAAACTCGTGGCGAGTGGGAGTGGGAGGGAGGAGGGACAGAGGGTGTCCGCCCTTCCTTCTTCGTCCTGTGTCTTCTTCCTCATTCCTCTGCCTTGCCCACCTTCGTCCCTTTCCTTCGACAAGTGTGTGTGTGTGTGTGTGTGTGTGGGTGTGGGGGGGAATTCCAAGCAGGGGGGGGGAATTGCCCGAACTCGGCTATGCCGCATGTGCTGTGCTCGTTGCAAAAACGTGATCATGGGGCTGCCGGGGTGCAACGGGCCTCCTAGAACACACCGCGTGCAAGAACACATCCCCCATCGGCATATCCTTAGGTCGGGGACGTCCGCCTACAGGCGGATTTTGGACGAAACATCAGAAATAGTCAAACAATACGCCAAAATATGGGAAACCTATTAATCAATCGTCCCCGGACTACTATTTTTGACTATTTTGGAATATTCCTCCTGTAGAGGGACATGCCCGACTCAAGCAGACTCAAGCATATCCTGGGGTGCGTTCTGGCCAGAGCTTCGAGGCGGATCTGGCCGGGGCCACGAGGGCGCCCCAGGAGGCGCCCCCCGAGCGCCAGAACCTCGACCCTCGATCCCCCGATCCTTGCGCCCCGCCAGCCGTCTCTCGGAGACCTCTCCGCCCCGGGCTGTCGCGCGGAGAGCCCAATGACGACGCCGTCGCCATGGTCGTCGACGTCGACGCCGAATTCTCCGTTTTCGCGCCGCCGTCGTCGTCGTCGTCGCCGCCGTGGTGGTCGTCGTCGTGGTGGTTGTCGTCGTCGTCGACGTCGTCGTCGTCGTCGTCGTCGTCGTCGTCGTCGTCGGCGTCGACGTAGTCAGCTTCGACGTCGTCGACGCGCGCCGCGGTAGGCGGGCGCCGCTCCAGAAAAGGCGGGGCGGCCGGGTGGGAGGGCCTTGGCGTCGTCGCCCAGGCCGGCGTGCCACTCGCCGCCAGGATCCAGCCCGAGGGCCGAGAGCTCGTCCGCGTCCACCTTACTTATGCCTCTGCCTCGTCGTCGTCGTCGTCGTCGAATCGCGAAAGGAATCACGACGCGAGGCTTTTTGGCGATTCGCGACCTCTGGGGGCCCTTACGGGGCATCGGGGCCATCAAACACCGACTCAGGACGAAAAGCCGGCCCCGGGGGTTGGGTCCAGACCCCTGGGTGTGGACGACGTGACACAATCTTTTCCCCGAGCGTCCCACCCTCCACGGGGGGAAGTGGCTGTCGAGTCCCGTACGGAGAGAACGATCGTCGGGAGTCAGAGGCCCGACCAACCTCTGCCGACGGCTCCATCCGGCCAAGCAGGCGCCGGAGCGCCCCTCGGCGCGCACGGGCCCGCAGCAAGGCCAAGGAAGACAAGCTACGTGCACTGAGCGCGATGGTGAGGGTCAGTCAGACGAGGTGAGGACGTCGTGAAACAATCATGACATTGGGGGGTTGCCGTGTTCGTCGTCTTCGCTGCCGTCGTCGTCGTCGCCGCCTCGTCTTGGCGGCAAGCCCAAGGGGGGGGGGCGCAAGGGGTGAGGGGCTTCCTAAGAAGGCGGGGCGGCCTCTTCGGCGGAAGGGGCCTTTTCAGAATCCCTCCCGGCTTCTGTACTGTACAGTCAAACTGTATAACCAGGACGCGCGATAAGCATGCAAGGCCCTTGGAAGACCATGCCGACACTTTGCGAGCGGGGCGCGGCCAGCGAAAGCGGCGAAGGATGGGCCGAAAGGGAAGGATACGAGGGTAATCTTGAAATTCGCTAATCCTCATTATGCGGGTTGACTATATTGTACTCCGCTGAAGAATCCGTCGAAGCAGAACTCCCCTAGCAGAAAAAACATGTAAAACAAACTCAAGCGAGTTCCGAGAGGATGCCGACGAGGTCCGAGACCTCCGCCTCCTTAGTAGCCCCCAGGTCCCTTCTGCGAAGGGCCCTTCCTTCTGAGCAACCCTACGCCTCCTCAGAAGGCCGCCCCTCCTCCCCCCCCCCTCGAGCCATCCCCTTGCGCGCGCCGCCAATCGTCGTCGTGGTCGTCGCGTTCGGTCGTCGTCGGCATTGGTAACCGTCAACCTTGAGTGATCGTGACATACTGGTAGCGCGGATCCTTCAATGTCGGCCGACTCCGTATCACCATCCTCGAACTCCCGCGCCAGGGTCGCCGCTGCATCAATGCGGGAGCTTCACTTGAAACACGCCTAAGCCACACCTGAACCACGCCCGCACCACGACTGATCCACATCGAAACCACGCCCTGGGCCACGGCGGAAACACATGTGCGCTGCACGTGCAAGTGCCCGCTGCGGTGGAGATGCTGGAACAGCGCCCGCCCTTCCCGCTCCAGCTGGGGCCACTACGACTCGTGGCCGAACAAACCGAGCAGCGGGCACCCTCCGGGGCCCCTTCACAGATTGGCTCTGTTTTGGCGTCGCGCACCAGGGGGTGGAGGGAGGGGGGAGGGCTTCTTAGAAGGAGCCTGCTTCTTAGAAGGCGCCGGCCTTGCATCTACAGATAAGGCCCGCGCCTTCTGAGAAGCAGGGGTGCTTCTAAGAAGCCCTCCCCGCTCCCCCCACCCCCCTCTGCGCGTGGCTGACTGTTCCTGCGATGGGAGCGCTGGGCCCGGTTGACGCATCTGCGCGTGCGGCACCCGCAGGATCTTAAAGTCAATACGCGGTGCTGCTGGACGGAGGCGGGGCGAACTTCCTCGTCGAGGCGGACCTCGTCGAGGACGTCGGCGCCAGTGAGGGGGGCGAGGGCGGAGGTTCTCGCAAGCTCTTTGGGCCCCCAGGGGCCTCCGTAGGCCTCGGGGAGGGGAAGCAGCCGGGGGAGGAGGAATGAGAGGAAGGGATTCATTCGAGCCTCTGGCGGCCGTTCGGGACCCATCGGGGCTTCCCCGAAGGATTTCGACGGGACACGGCTGTTGGAGGCAAGCACGCCAGATCCTCCTCTCTGTCCTCGTCCTCGTCCCCCCCCCCCGCCCTCCTGCCCTGCCCCTCCTCGCTCCCCTCTTCTCTTCTCTGGGACGGGGTGCTGGACCCTGGTGCTTTTCCCCAAAAGAATGTTGTCCCCCTGGAGTTGCTCTTTGACGGTCTCTTTGGCCAAGGAAGGGCCTTGGAGGGCCCTCTTCCCTGGGAGCACCTTCTCCTCGACTCCCCCTCGGCCTCCTTCTCGCCCTCCCCCTTCTTCCCCACCCCGTCCTCCTCCTCCGCCGCCTCCCCCTCCTTCTCCTCGTCCTCCTCACCCTCCTCTGCCCTCCTCATCCTCCTCCTCCGACCAGAGTGGTCTTCTAAATGTGGCTCTCGCCTTAGCGCCGCTAGCATTCGTCGTGAAGATGGGCAACGCTTACAAGGATAAAGGGGTTCGTTTTCAAGATGTACCTCTCGTATCAGCGCCGCACACATTCGTCGTACACGCTTGCAGCGGTTGTAAGGGTGGAGCGGGGGGGCGTCTTCCAAATCGGAGCAGACGCCTTACCACGGTGCACGTGTGTCTTAAACGTTGACAACAGTTTCAAGGATGGAGCAAACGAAGTTGTCAACGCTGAGAGCAATCATCGTCAAAGTCTTCGAGCGTTTCAAGGACGTTACACACGTCTTGTTCAAGCAGAGACACATGCCCTAGCGCCGCCCACACTCACTCTTCACGTTTTGCAATAATTTCGCGGATGGAGGACGGCCCCAATTCCAGAATGAAGCAACCGCTTGAGTGCTCCTTGAACTTCAAGATGGCACACATGAACATATGTATCGGTTGCACATGTGGGGGTGGCTCGTGTTCACAATAACGTGCTCGGGATGTTGTAAGCTTATGCAGCAGCTGCACAGATGGAAGGAGGTTCTTTTCCAAAACGGTGATCCCGCTGAACACATCGCTGACCAGTGGTATGATCCTACCTTTTCTGAAAGCTGTGCGAATCGCTGGAAGGATGCACGGCAACTGTGCTGTCAAACTGTGAATGGCAGGCACATCAGGCGCTGGTCTTCCAAAGCGGCGTGTCTTGTGTTTGGAACGCACGGACCGCAGGGACCTACGAACAAGGGGGCGTGGGACGGAAGGGGATATGGCAATCTCCTTGAGGCATCTTCGGTTTACTCTGGTGGCACCCCGCCCGCGATCCCCCGCCCACGAGGCCAACTGTGCCTCAGCCCGCCCGGACAGGGGCCGCCTCGCACGAGAGGTCGACCGTGGGGTTCCCGCACGCCAGCAGCAGCGGCGCCGCCGGCCCCAACAAGGCGCCGTCATCGAAGTCCTCCCCCGCCGGCTGGGCGAGGAGGGAATGATGGGAGGGAGGGAGGGAGGCAGGGAGGGAGTAGGCGGAACGGGAGGAAGGGGACGGAGGGAGGGAGGAAGGGAGGAAGGGGAGGAGGGTATGATGATGACGACAGTGATGCTGCTGCTGATGGAGGTGGTGATGATGAGGAGGAGGAGGAGGATGGGAACGGAAGAGGGCTGAGGAGGAGGAGGAGGTGGATGATTGGGGAAGTCGGGTGATGAGTTCGCAGGCTTCCATACGGTTCAGTCGGGCGTCGAATATTTTAAAAAAATTCCGGGGCTTTCAATCAACACATGGAGAAGCATCCACATGTTTGTACTGACTTTCGTGCCATCCTTTCTCCCGCCCTCTTCTCCTCCTTCCTCCTCCCCCCCTTCCTTCCTGATTCATTAGTCCTCCCTTCCTCTCCTCCCTCCTCCTCCTCCTCCTCCTCCTCCTCCTGCGTCTCCTCTTTTTCCACACCGACGGCTGCCTCAACGGTGCGCAGCGGGGCCAGCGGCGGAGACTGCGCTGCGAGCCGCGGACTGGGCGGGAGACCGCCCCTACACTCTCTCGAGATCCCCGGGGCCCTCGGGAGGCTCGGGAGTGCCTGGCCAGGAAGGAGGAGGAGGAGAAGGAGGAGGAGGAGGAGGAAGAGGAGAAGGAGTAGGAGAAGGAGTAGGAGGAGGAGGAGGAGGAGGAAGAGGAGGAGGAGAAGGAGGAGGACAGGAGACAGGCCCAGAGCACCACAGAGCTTGTCCCAACGGAGCAGACGGGGAGCACCCGAGCACAGGGCAGACAATGGGGCAAAGAGAAAGGAGAGTGATCCCGCCGACACTCTGAATAAACCCGAGAGGAATCCTCAGGATCGTCGCAGGAAGGCTTCGCGACGACTCCTGGGAAGAGAAACATCATGTCCTCCTCCTCCTCCCGAAGCGAGCGCGGCAAAGACGCGAAACAACTAAAGGGCAGAACCCTCCGTCCCGCCCCCAATGCCAGCCAGCCCAGCCGATCCCACCAACGACTGCACAAGCGCATCGGTGCGCCTGTCCTCACCATCCGAGGGGAGGTCGGAGCATAAGACTTTGACAACGACAGGCGGGGGCTGCATGGGGGCTCCGAGGCAGGAACAAAAAGAGGGCGCACGTGGTCCAAATCAAGACTGGCAACTTGCCTGTCTGGGTGGAGGCCTTTTTCCGCACTCTGGTCCCAGTGGCGCTTCCCAATTGGAACGCGGGACCTCGGCATGCGAGGCCCAACTCGCACACGCCCGGGCACCAGACGAGTGACACTTGCATTAGGTCGGGCCTGTCCCCCTACAAGGGGGTTTTGGACGAAAAATCAAAAATACTCCAAACATACCCCCTAAATGGTCAAACAAATATCAATCATCGCCCCCATACATTTTTTTGACTATTTTTGAATTTTCCTCCTGTAGAGGGACATGCCCGACTTAACACTTGCACCTCAGACAGATGGAAATTCGTGAGTGATCGCTGTCCTCCAGCGCGATCACTCTGTGCTGGAGCCGATCTATCGGCGGTGGACAAACCTCCCTTTAGTAAACCTCCCCTTAGTGAAAACGGCCTGGGGCCGAAACCGACGGACCTGGATCCGCAAAAATGACGGCCGCGACGCCCTCTCGCGAACCGAAAACGGCCAATTCGCTAATCGACGTGTCAGGGTAGGAGGCCTGTCCACCCCCGCATCTAGAACAACTGCGTCGAGCCTGCTGTGGCCCCAAGAAGAGCCCCTCGGCAGGCCTGGAGGCGCTCGAGGAGCCGACTGAGGCAAGTCTTGCAGCGACAGGGATGGGGCATGAGCACCCAGAGGTGTGGGCCTCTCTTCGAGGCAGGAGGAGGCGGGGAGGAGGCACACGCTCACCCAATCATTCCACCCGAGGTACGAGAGGGAGCAAGGCAGCTTCCAGGCGAGATGGAGCAAGGCAGCTCCCAGGTCCATGACCATACGGGCAATCAGAATTCTGTGAGGGAGAGGAGGGGGAATGGCAAGGCACTGTGAGGGGAAAAGGCAAGGCCATAAGGGACTTCAGCCAAGGCATTGTCAGGGAAAGGAGGGTGCCAATGAACAGCTCGCTTGGCACCTGCGTCAATGATCAAACGCTCTTGTTCAGAAATGCCTGGTTCGTCCAAATCCTTGTGGGCTTCTACTTTACTAAGACTCCTTATCCATGAGACCGCGCCAGCAGCGCCGTGAATCAAACGCCCCGAATACTGGAGCCTAGGCGAAATGAACCTGGCCGAGCCTTGCAAGAAGAAGCCAACGACGTTGTTACAGTCACTATACAGGTCAGCTTCATGCTCCGGAGAGAAATTCGAAGCCCCTAAAGCCCCGAACTCCGCCGATTCGGAGGTCTGAAGGTAGGGACGCCACACTAGGGCCATAATCTCACATGTCAGCTGAGCTTGATCATGTCCCATGGCTAGACACCATCCACTCCGAGACCATTATTTGACATGGTGCTTAAACCAGCTACCGTCCAAGAAAACATGTCCCCAGAGCCCGAGGGTAAGTGACGAGGGAGTGGGGCCCGAACTTCCTGGAACGACAACTTCAGAGACTAACCAGTCGACGCGCACGACACCGCCGTTCGCAGGCCTAGGCAGGACGCCCCCTGGTTGCTTGCAAACACCATCACAGAACAGCGTATACCCGTTGTCGAGGTCATGGGGTCGGAGGATCGCGCAGCATCGCCATTGCATCGCGGATGCATCGGCGACGTCGGCGATGCATCGGCGACGTTGTCGTGGAGAAGATCTGGCTCCACATCGAGCCTCACTGCCGATACGTCGGGGATGCGGCGCGATCTTCCGTCTTCCGACTCCATCTGCTCTGACCCCATCCGGGAGGTCTGGAATAATCGTGCTCCTCGTCATCCTCCCCTTCTCTTTCCCGTGACCCCCCCACCGCCAGCGAGCGGACCCGGTCGTCGGCCATGCTGAAGACCTCCTCTGCTTCTGGATCCCCCTTGGGCGCGTGGGGCCTCCTCCTGCTCCTCCACCTGCTCCATTCCTTTTTTTGTTGACCCATGTTGCCATCATTATGTATGTTCCTGTATCATCCCTCCCTCTCTCTCCTCCTCTTCCTCCTCCTCCTCAGCTCTTCCTACTCCTTAGGATCGAGGCAAGCTGGGCGTCGGCAGTGATGAAGACCTCCTCGGCGTTTGGACCTCCTCCTCATCTTCTTATTCTTCTTTCTCCTTCTCCTCCTCCTCTTCCTCATGGACAGACGTTTTCGGACGCTTCTGGCCCTTTGCGAGCCTCCGGGGGGGCCTGCAAGGGCATGGCCAGACGGACAAGCGAGAGATCGGGAAGCGCGACGGCGAGTGGAAGGAAGCATGGCAACGCAATTCTCCTCTTTCTCAAGTGAAGGCGTGGTTTCTCAAAGCGCTGCTGGCATCGGCGCCCGACAGGGGGCCAGGGACGTAATGAAAGAAGAAGAGGCGCCATGAAATCTGGGGAAATATCATGGCCCCCGCCATGATATCCACACACCCCTGGTCATCACCCCCCTCTTGGCCTCCCGAAGGTGGCTGGGTTCACATGTGCGTTCGAGCCCTTCTTGGCCCGGAGATGGCAGCAGCGCAAAGACCACACTGTCGTACCACTGCACGAACGGCCAGACCTACAGACGTGCACGGCGGGGAGTGGGCCAGTGCACTGGTCAGGGGAAATGGGTATCCAAGACAGTGCATCTCAAGAACAACTTACAATCTTGCGATGGTCTCCAGGAGCGCATCCACACCCAGAGCCCATGCCCGATGCGATTGACCGACAACAAAGCTGCGGAGGCAAGCGAATGACGTCGGAAGGCTCCCAGACCACGGCACCAGTGAGTGGTTAGCGCGGGAAGCCCCACGATGATACAACCAATCACTCTTCCTCCTCCAATTCCTCCTCCTTCTCCTACTCTTTGTCCTCATGCCTCCTCCTCATCCTCCTCATCCCCCTCCTCCTCCTCCTCCTTCTCCTCCTCCTCCTCCTCCTACTCCTCCTCCCCATTTGCCCTCCTCCTCTGTCCTCCGCCTCCTTGTCCTGCTCTTTGTCCTGCTCTTTGTCCTCATCGATCGGCAGGTGTAACTAGTTGCAATAAAGTGTGGTGAAAATGAGGCAAGGTGAAGAAGCGCTGTGATGGGCAACGTGGTGGTTGAGATGATGCTGATGGGCCGAGCATCTGTGCAGTGGAAGCAAGCGCTGGATCTTGAGGTTCTCATTCGTCACTGCCAGAGTCTCCCCTGATTTGCCCTGCGAAAGCTCTTTGTAACCATCACTATTGGATAAGATGTGGAGACTGCAGGGCGGCGATTGCATTCGACGTGGCCCTCCGAACTCATGCTTCCCGCCCCAGGCCGTGCCAGCCTCGAAAGGTCCCAGGTCAAAGGCAGCCCCCCCCGTCCCCATCCTGAACTGTGGCTTGCTTTAGATGTGCTGTGCGTCTTGCCTTTGTAGCCCGCGGGCGCCAGAAGTCTCGACCCCCTCCCCAGGGGGCGTGATTGATTGCCCTTGGGGGGGGGAGGAGCACGCAGGCGGCCCCCTGGAGGCTGAGCTCGAGGAGACACGACGCGATAGGACACAACTCCATCCGCCTGACGTTTTTGGGCTCCGCACGTCTCGCTCCCTCACCTCCGCGACGGCACGCAGAAATCCCCACCCCCGATGCCCCGCAGGGCGGGGCACTCAGCGCGCCTGTGTGTGCCCGCCCTTGCTCCGCCACCCAAGCCTGTTGCTGCTGCCACTCCTCGTACCCCCCCCCCCGCGTCCGCCTACTCGTCCACCTCCTCGCCCTCCTACCGTTATCATGATCCTCTTCCTCCTGCTCCTCATCCTCATTCAGCCGCTGCTGTTCCTCTCCCTTCTCGTGTTCCTCCTCGTGTTCCTCCTCCTCATTCTCCTCCTCCTGTCTCTTTCTCTCTCCCTTTCTATCGTTTGATTTCGCTTTCTCTTTCCCTTTCGTTTTTTCCCCAACCATCCTGTGGTGTTGGGTCCTCGTTTTGAAGAGACGTCGCCCCGCGTTCTCCTCTCCTCCTCTCCTCTCCTCTCCTCCTCCCCCTCCCCCCTCCTCCCCCTCCGCGTCAACCACACCCACTTCGGCACACCCATCACACGTTTCGCGGCCCCATAGGGAGCCCCACCGAAGGCCCCAGTGCTGCCGCCCGCATGCGCGCGGCCCCATAGGGAGCCCCACCGAAGGCCCCAGTGCTGCCGCCCGCATGCGTCACCCACACCAATTCGGCACACCCCTCACACGTTTCGTGGCCCCATAGGGAGCCCCACCGAAGGCCCCAGTGCTGCCGCCCGCATGCGTCACGCACACCCAATTCGGCACACCCCTCACACGTTTCGTGGCCCCATAGGGAGCCCCACCGAAGGCCCCAGTGCTGCCGCCCGCATGCGTCCGCACACCCAATTCGGCACACGCTTCGTGGCCCCATAGGGAGCCCCACCGAAGGCCCCAGTGCTGCCGCCCGCATGCGTCCCCACACCCAATTCGGCACACCCCTCACACGTGGCCCCATAGGGAGCCCCACCGAAGGCCCCAGTGCTGCCGCCCGCATGCGTCCCGCACACCCAATTCGGCACACCCCTCACACGTTTCGTGGCCCCATAGGGAGCTCCACCGAAGGCCCCAGTGCTGCCGCCCGCATGCGTCACGCACACCCAATTCGGCACACCCCTCACACGTTTCGTGGCCCCATAGGGAGCCCCACCGAAGGCCCCAGTGCTGCCGCCCGCATGCGTCCCGCACACCCAATTCGGCACACCCCTCACACGTTTCGTGGCCCCATAGGGAGCCCACCGAAGGCCCCAGTGCTGCCGCCCGCATGCGTCACGCACACCCAATTCGGCACACCCCTCACACGTTTCGTGGCCCCATAGGGAGCTCCACCGAAGGCCCCAGTGCTGCCGCCCGCATGCGTCACGCACACCCAATTCGGCACACCCCTCACACGTTTCGTGGCCCCATAGGGAGCCCCACCGAAGGCCCCAGTGCTGCCGCCCGCATGCGTCCCGCACACCCAATTCGGCACACCCCTCACACGTTTCGTGGCCCCATAGGGCCCACCGAAGGCCCCAGTGCTGCCGCCCGCATGCGTCACGCACACCCAATTCGGCACACCCCTCACACGTTTCGTGGCCCCATAGGGAACCCCACCGAAGGCCCCAGTGTTGCCGCCCGCATGCGTCACCCACACCCAAATCGGCACACCCCTCACACGTTTCGTGGCCCCATAGGGAACCCCAACGAAGGCCCCAGTGCTGCCGCCCGCATGCGTCACCTACACCCAATTCGGCACACCCCTCACACGTTTCGTGGCCCCATGGGGAACTCCACCGAAGGCCCCAGTGGCGGCGGTCACATGCGCATGCGTCCCGCACACCCATTTCGGTACATCCCTCACAGGCTTCGTGGCCCCATCATCCACCGGAGGCCCCAGTGGCGGCGCTCACGTGCGTCACCCACACCCACCCAATTCGGCACACCCTCACACGTTTCGTGGCCCCATAGGGAGCTCCACCGAAGGCCCCAGCGGCCGCGCTCACATGCGTCCCCGCCACCCATCCCGGCACGCCCCTCACAACAACAGGTTTCGTGGCCCCATAGGGAGCTCCACCGAAGGCCCCAGTGGCACCGCCCGCATGCGTCACCACGCGCACCCATTCGGCACACCCCTCACACGCTTCGTGGCCCCATAGGGAGCTGCACCGAAGGCCCCAGTGGCGGCGCTCACATGCGTCCCCGCCACACATCCCAGTACACCCCTCACGCGCTTCGTGGCCCCATAGGGAGCTCCACCGAAGGCCCCAGTAGCGGCGCTTACATGCGTCTCCGCCACCCATCCCGGCCCCCCCCCGCAGCAGCATCATGTTTCGGGGACCCATAGGGAGCTCCACTGGAGGCTCCAGTGGCGGCCCTCACATGCGCTTCCGCCACCCATGTCGGCACGCCCCGCGCGTGTTTCATGTCCCCATAGGGAGCTTCGCCGAATGCCCCAGTGGCACCCATCCCGACACACCCCTCACACGTTCCGTAGTCCTATGGGGAGGTCCACTGAAGATGAAACCCGCAGCTGCGGTACTGACAACTGCATATGGTTGGGTTCTTCTCCAGGCAAATTGTTCCCAACCGTCCTGTGGTGTTGGGTCCTCCTTTTGAAGAGACAGCGCCCCGCGTCCCTCACTCACTCCACCTCCCCCTCCTCCCTCCTCCCCCTCCGCGTCAGCCACACCCACTTCGGCACACCCCTCACACGCTTCGTGGCCCCATAAGGAGCTCCACCGAGGGCTCCAGTGGCTGCGTTCGCATGGCGGCACCGCGCCCATTTCGGCACACCCCTCACACGCTCGTGGCCCCATAGGGAGCTCCACCGAGGGCCCCAGTGGCTGCGATCGCATGGCGGCACCGCACCCATTTCGGCACACCCCTCACACGCTTCGTGGCCCCATAGGGAGCTCCACCGAAGGCCCCAGTGGCTGCGTTCGCATGGCGGCACCGCACCCATTTGGGCACACCCCTCACACGTTTCGTGGCCCCATAGGGAGCTCCACCGAAGGCCCCAATGGCTGCGTTCGCATGGCGGCACCGGACTCATTTCGGCACACCCCTCACACGTTTCGTGGCCCCATAGAGAGCTCCACCGAGGGCCCCAGTGGCTGCGTTCGCATGGCGGCACCGCGCCCATGTCGGCACACCCCTCACACGTTTCGTGGCTCCATAGGGAGCTCCACCGAAGGCCCCAATGGCTGCGTTCGCATGGCGGCACCGCACCGGCACACCCCTCACACGTTTCATGGCCCCATAGGGAGCTCCACCGAAGGCCCCAGTGGCTGCGTTCGCATGGCGGCACCGCACGCATTTCGGCACACCCCTCACACGTTTCGTGGTCCCATAGGGAGCTCCACCGACATCACACGTTTCGTGGCCCCATAGGGAGCTCCACCGAGGGCCCCAGTGGCTGCGTTCGCATGGCGCACCGCACCCATTTCGGCACACCCCTCACACGTTTCGTGGCCCCATAGGAAGCTCTACCGAAGGCCCCAGTGGCTGCGTTCGCATGGCGGCACCGCACCCATTTCGGCACACCCCTCACACGCTTCGTGGCCCCATAGGGAGCTCCACCGAGGGCCCCCGTGGCTGCGGTCGCATGGCGGCACCGCACCCATGTCGGCGCACCCTTCACACGTTTCGTGGCCCCATAGGGAGCCCCACCGAGGGCTCCAGTGGCTGCGTTCGCATGGCGGCACCGGAGTCATTTCGGCACACCCCTCACCCGGTTCGTGGCCCCATAGGGAGCTCCACCGAGGGCCCCAGTGGCTGCGTTCGCATGGCGGCACCGCACGCATTTCGGCACACCCCTCACACGTTTCGTGGCCTCATAGGGAGCTCCACCGAGGGCCCCAGTGGCTGCGTTCGCATGGCGGCACCGCGCCCATTTCGGCACACCCCTCACACGTTTCGTGGCCCCATAAGGAGCTCCACCGAGGGCTCCAATGGCTGCGTTCGAATGGCGGCACCGCGCACATTTCGGGACACCCCTCACCCGGTTCGTGGCCCCATAGGGAGCTCCACCGAGGGCCCCAGTGGCTGCGTTCGCATGGCGGCACCGCACCCATTTCAGCACACCTCTCACACGTTTCGTGGCCCCTTAGGGAGTTCCCTCTCATTCGTTCAACCTGCTTTGCGGTACTCGTAACTGCATATGGTTGGGTCCACCGCCAGGATAATCCCACCAGCCCTCTGGGCGTCGGTGGTTTAAGGTGTTTCCTCTTCCACCCCTCCTTCTTCCCCTTCGGGGAGGGGTTTACCCCTCCCCCTACCCCCTCCCCACTGACCTGGACAGGGGGGTCCGCGGCGCGTTGGAGCGCCCAAAACGGCCTCGGCGAGGAAGCCAAAATCATTGATTTTAATATGGTTTCGGCCCCATTTTGGCCTTCTGAGGGGGGGGCTGAAATTTAGGAACCCCTCTTCTTTGATTGATTTCCTCCACGATGGCCGCAAGAGGCCCCCAGGATGCCCCAAGAGGCCGCAGGATGGCCCCAAGATGGCCCCACGAGGCCCCCCAAGAGGCCCCCAGGAGGCCCCCAAGAGACCCCCAAGTGGCCCCAAGAGACCCCCCAGAGGCACCCAAGGTGCTCCCAGAGGCCCCAAGATGGCCCCAAGAGGCCCCAAGAGGCCCCCAGGAGGCCCCAAAGAGGATTCCGAACGGCCCACACAGGCCCCCCCGAGGCACCCAAGACGCCGAAAAACCCCTCAGGACGACCCTCTACTCGCCTGGGCGTCGTTTCTGGACGGGCTGGTGGGGATACGCGAAGCGTCTAGAATGTTTCTCTCTATCTCATTCTCTCTCACTCCCATACACGCCCACTCTTCGCGTCGTGTCCCCCCCTCTCTTTCACACTCGCTCCATATCTCTCTCTCTCTATATGTATCTTTTGTGTTGCTTCTCTCTCTCTCTCTCTCGTTCTCTCTCTCTCTCTCTTCCGCTGTGTCCCTCTCTCTGTGCCCCTCTCGCTCGCTCTCCGTCTCCTTCTCCATCCCCCTCTCTGTACACAGGTTATCGCTCTCTCCCCCCATTTGTTTTTTTCTATACACAAAACTAGTTTCAACGACGTATGTTGTTTTGCTGTTTGCCTCCGTCTCTCTCGCTCTCTCCATCGTCGTGTATGTATGTGTATACCCGCCTACAAATAGAACGATGCATGCACATAGCTCTTAGACTGCCCTGGCCGAGCGGTCTTTCACCATCCCTTGTTGCGTGGGTGCAATGGGGTTCCGCGGTCAGAATTATGGCCGTTGCGGTTGTCGTGCTTGTTGTCGATGGTGTTCAAGGCGTCGTCTTCGCCCGCGACCCGCCCGCGACCGGCCCGCGAACCACTCGCAGCCCATCCACGACCCACCCGCATTGCTTTAACGAATCGGCGCCTGCGGCGGGCTCGTTGCGTTAGGTGTAAAAAAAATTATCCCGGCAAAGCAACCTAACAGCGATGTGTAGGAGCATATCTGGAAGCATTCCCCTTAAGATTCAAATGGGAATCCAGTTGTAGAGTTATGCTGTTCTCGCAGTCGTAGTCGCATTCGCGATGACAGTCGCAGTGGCAACGGCAGTCGCAGTCACAGCCTCAGCCTCAGCCTGCCTCAGCCTCAGCCTCCGCCTGCCTCAGCCTCAGCCTGCCTCAGCCTCAGCCTCAGCCTGCTTCATCCTCAGCATCAGTCTGCCTTCAGCTTCGGCCTCAGCCTCAGACTGCCTCAACCTCAGCCTGCATCAGCCTCAGCCTCAGCCTCAGCCTGCCTCAGCATCAGCCTGCCTCAGCTTCAGCCTCAGCCTCAGCCTGCCTCTGCCTCAGCCTCAGCCTGCTTCAGCCTCAGCCTCAGTCTGCCGTCAGCCTCGGCCTCAGCCTCAGCCTGCCTCAGCCTCAGCCTGCATCAGCCTCAGCCTCAGCACGAAGCAACCCAGCTAGAAGGACAAAGCGCTGAATGTACACCGATGTGTTCGACGACTGCGTATGTAATGATGTGACGATATACAGACTGAGCCCTTCGTGAATGTCTACATGTTTTTCTGACGCCTACAAACGGCGCTGACGTGTGTGTGAAAAGTGTCCGCGCAGCAAAAGCCGGCGAAGCGTGCAGACAGCCAGCTGCAAAAGGTTGCGAGCGGCTCTTGGAAGACGTTTACGGAACGGAGCTACGGTGTCTGAAAACAATGGCATCGAAGCGAAGAGCCTCGGAGCCCTGCAGCCTGAGAAACACCGCAGGAACTCGCATACTGAAAAGGAATGCATTGCAAACCGCACGTTGCGAACCCTGCAGGCTGAGAAGCACCGCAGGATGTCGCATGCTGAAAAGCACTTGTACTGCAGAGCGCAGGCTGCGAAACCTGCAGGCTGAGAAGCACCGCAGGAACTCGCATGCTTTCGAACACTACTGCTCGAGACCGCAGCTGGAGAGCGGCAGACCGCAGGCTGAGAAGCACCGCGGGCAGAGAGACTTGCAAAACTCAGATGTCCTGATCGTCTTGGAGGAAGTCACGCCAGTCCGGCGGCTGCCAAGAATCGATGATGCGCCTGGAGCCACCGCCCGTGCTGCCGCCGATGTCCAGGTAGTCGCCATCGCCCCTGAACAGACGGCCGTGCCCGCACGCCAGAATCGCTTGGTTGCGGATTTGAAGCAGCGCTCCGCTCTCAAACATCTGCAACGCGTCCTGCTGCCTGCGCGTGAAGTTCGGCTTTGCCTGGCCAGCCTGGGCAGACAGATATAGGGAAAGCCGCTCCCCCTCGTTGTAGCGCGCGATGGCCTCGGCCTTCTGGTGGTGCAGCCGGCGCCGCTGTTGCCGCAGAGCTTCCTCGGGAACTGCTGCATCACGGCCCTCACTGTGATCAGCTTGCAACGCTTGCGTTAACCAATCAACGTCGAAGCGCCCTGAGAAGGCCAGCACCTCCCAGATCTGTTTGGTACCGGCCACACGTTGCAAATGGCGATGCCACCGCTTACGCTTCTGGTCTTTCACAAACTTGGCGACGCTACCCAGACCTGCACCCTTGGCCTGGCCACCTTTTCCCGCAGGCTGAGAAGCACCGTGAGAACCTTTCTTACCGCCTGGCCCTTTGTTCGGACCCTGCGGAACCGCATGGCCCCCTTGTGGCGCAGACTTGCCTTTCGCTTTTCCCTTTTCGATATCCCGTTCCTGAAGCGCACGCTGCTGCCGCGACTGCTCGTACTGGTCGCGAGCTACTCTGACCAATTCCTGGCGCTCAGGCTCCGTGAGAACGTAGCGCATGTCGTCGATGTTCTTGCTCCGCAGAAAGTCATGTCGAAGCTTAAGGACAGAGAGAATGGCTCGGCCAGTCTCCTCCTGAGACGCAAAGGCCGTGTCATATTCCGAGCCAGGCTGAGGAGCGCCAGCTGGATCAGTGTCCGCTGGCTCCGTGGACTTCCTCTTTTTGAAAAGCAAGAGACTGAGATGATGGAGGACTTTCGGATCGTACTCCTCGTCGTACCTGTCGTCCCAAAGCTTCCTCAGCTCCCTGTGCAAGTCGTCCGCGCGATTCTGAACGACATCCTCGACGTAGTCGGGATCACCCGGTGAAGTCGGTGAAAGCGGAGGAGCAGAACTCGGCGACCGATCCCAATGCACAGAAGACTCGCGGTCCGCCTGTACGCTGACGTCGGCGTCGGAGACGTTTTCGACGACAATTTTCCGCCTCTTGCTCTCCCCAGGCTGAATAGCACCAGGGAGAGTGAGCACAACCGCCACCGCATCGTGTGCGTCGTTGCGCATGCCACGATCCGTAAAAGACGCGCCAACGGCAATGGAGCAGAAACGGGCGACTGCTCCGCAGACCGCGACGTGGTCGCCTTTGAGGTCGGCCGGAGTGGCATGGACCTCCCATACCTTCTCGTCGTTCTGCTCGCGCTGGTAAGCCTCCCGCGCCTCCTGGAAAGTGAGGTTGTCGTCGCCGACTACAAGCACAACGACTGCCTCGTTTAGATTCTCAAGAATCTTGGCCAGGCCGTCCAGGTGCAAGCGGAGATGGCGAACTGTCCGCTTTCGAGTCTGGATGCTCGGCGGTTTCTTGCCGCACACGATGTGCATGTTGGCGATCACCACGTGGAACTTGTCATGGCCTGGTTTGTTCACCTCAAAATGTGAAATAACAGCATCAATATCTCGGCCGCTAGGAGGCCTGTAAACTTTGCTGTCTTCGCACAGAGTCAGTTCCGCAGGCTGAGAAGCACCGCGGAACCCCCAGAGAGTCAAGTAGTTGTCGACCTCCAAGAAGCGAATGCCATCACCGAAAGGCTTACTGAGGATGTCTGTCACGTTGATCCCTGCTCGGCGAAAGCCTTCACGGAACGCACCGACCTCGCAGCCACAGACCATATCAGCATCAGCGGTCTCCACTATCTTGGCGCACAACCTTCCGAAGTTAGCGCAGTGAGTGGCCGCCTGCTTACCAGTCATCATGCCCTGCTCGAACCCGAAATTGAACGAGGCGACCGTGAAAGACGCAGGCTGCACAGCGCCAGAACCAGGCGTCTGTCCACCTTCCTCCGCAGGCTGAGAAGCACCGCGAGGCGGCGCAGGCTGAGAAGCACCGCGAGGCGGCGACACTTCGGACGAGCCTCGCGGAGCAGAGGCTGCGGATGAACGTTGGACATGGGGGTACGGCCAGGGGAACGCCATTGCAATCAAAACTCAGTGGACTGCAGTGAATGAATGTAGTGGCCAATTGAATGCAGAGGACTGCAGTGTCACTAGCAAGTCCTGAACCAAACACAGCTGTGGCGGAAGGAATATGAAGCGTCTGGCTATTCAAAATGTTGCCCGGCAATGTCCTCCTCCTCCTCCTCCTCCTCCTCCTCGTCCTCCTCCTCCTCTTCCTCCTCCTCCTCCTCCTCCTCCTCCTCCTCCTCCTGGTAATCCTCCCCCTCCCCTCCTCCTCCTGGTAGCCCAGGAATGGGAGTTTTGGGAACTCGAAGAGCACGAAGTGGCCTACAGTTGGCTCCGGGCATTCAAAATGTGGCCCGGGAATGGAGTTCTGGGAACTCGAAGAGCACGAAGTGGCCTACAGTTGGCTCCGGGCATTCAAAATGTGGCCCGGGAATGGAGTTCTGGGTAGAAGAGCACGAAGTGGCCTCGAAGAGCTCCGCAAGTGTGTGACTGTTGCATCCGGCCCCCAGAATGTGGCCCGGGAATGGCGTTCTGGGATGTCGAAGAGCACGAAGTGTGTGACTGTTGCATCCGGCCCCCCAGAATGTGGCCTGGGAATGGAGTTCTGGGAAGGCGAAGAGCACGAAGTGTGTGACTGTTGGTGAAAAACGAGCCCGGCTCATGCCGCCCGGAAACGCCCCAACACCTGCCCGGACCCCCCTGTGGAGTGATCTGTGAGCTCTTTTGAGTCAACTAGAAACCTATCAGTCTTCGCTGTTAGGTAACTATGCACCTGCGGCGGGCTTCTCGAAATTTGCCTTTGGGCCCCGCTGGCCGCCGACGGCCCATACGGCCCCTCACTCTTATCCGCAACTGCGAAGGCTACGGTATCCAAGCCCTGAGGTCATTAAGCAGCTCCCGTCCATCGGCCTCAATGCGTACAAGCTAAGCAAATCCCTCTCCCCCTTCACTTCCTCCTGCTCCTCCTCCTCCTCCTCCTCATCCTCATGCCCCCCGCCTCCCTCAGTTTCTCCTTCCCCCAGGCCTGTTAATCCTCCTCCGCCTTCCTTCCTTTCTTCCTTCCTTCTTTATCCTCCTCCTCCTCCTCATCATCATCATCATCCTTTTCCTCCGCCTCCTCCTCCCTCATTCACTCCCTCCTTCCCTCCCTCCCTCCCTCCCTCACTCCCTCCGTCTCCCCCTCCGTGTCTCTCTCTCTCTCTCTCTGTGTCGTTTTTTTCTTTCTCTCTCTCTCTCTGTCTCTCTCTCTCTCTCTCTCTCCCCTCCCAGCCTTCTCCAATTTCCTTCCCTTTCCCCTCATTCCCCCTCCTCCCTCCTCCGCCTCCTCCCTCCTCCTCCCCGTCCCTCTCTCCCTCCGCCTGCCCATCCTTCTCCTTCCCTCCTTCCCTCCCGCTCCTCTTCCCCCCCCCTCCCTCCTGCCATTCCCCCTCAGTCTCTTCTTTCTCCCACTTCTCCTCCTCTTCCTCCTCCTCCTCTTCTTCGCCCCTCTGCCCACTTCCCCTCCTCCTCCCTCCCTTCAAGCTCTTCTTTCTCCCCCTTGCATCCACCTCTTTGCATATTCCCAATGTGAGTGCTACTCTCCTCTCGTCCCTGAGCATGTGCAGCCATGGTTCCGCCTTTCCCACGTTCTGTTTCCACGCGCGCACGCACTCGCAGTTCCAAACTTCACTTTCAATTCTGTGATTCGTAGCGGTGTCGGTCATTCGAGCAGGGTGGTCCCGCTGCAACGATGGTCACTTTTTAAGATCGGTGTTCTGCCCCCGTCGTTCAGAAGGGCGCTCGCTTGACAGCGCGGGCCACATTTAGGATCCGATTCTTTCTTCGTCGTTGCTGCCTTTCTCCTTTTCCATCCTCCGTCCTCCCTTAAGTACCCCCGCCCTCAAACTCGTAATTACTCCTGTTTCTGTTGCTGCTCCTCCTCCTCTTCCTCCTCCTCCTTGTCCACATCCTCCTGCTCACCCGTTTCTTCCCTCTCGTCCTCTGCTGTGCAAGAGCCCCCCCTCCATTTTGCCGATTGCTAAACCAACGTCGGGGTCAAATTGTGCAACCACCATCTGGGGACCAACGTCCTCCAGGACACCTCAGTCGCGGGAGGGGAGGATGCCTGATGCGGCGGGGGCGCACCTAACTTGCCTTTCGCCTGTCTCCTCTCAGCTCCTTTACGTCTCCCTGCCCCTCCTCCTCCTGTTCCTCCTCCTCCTCCTCATCATCGTCCGCATCACCATCATCATCGTCAACATCATCATCATCATCATCATCATCATCATCATCATCATCATCATCATCATCATCATCATCATCACCATCATCACCATCATCATCATCATCAGCATCACCATCACCATCACCATCATCATCACCATCATCAACATCATCATCATCATTATCATCAACAACAACATCAGCATCAGCATCAACAGCAACATCATCATCATCATCATCATCATCATCATCATCATCATCACCATCATCATCATCATCATCATCATCATCATCATTCATCAGCATCAGCATCAGCATCAGCATTAGCATCACCATCAGCATCAGCATCAGCATCAGCATCATCATCATCACCATCATCACATCATCATCATCACCACCATCACCATCACCATCACCATCATCATCATCACATCATCATCACACATCAACAATCATCAGTATCATCAACAACAACATCAGCAAACATCAACATCACATCAACATCATCATCATCATCATCTTTATCATTATCATCATCATCATCATCATCATCATCATCATCATCATCATCATCATTCATCAGCATCAGCATCGGCATCAGCATCAGCATCAGCATCAGCATCAGCATCAGCATCAGCATCAGCATCAGCATCAGCATCAGCATCAGCATCAGCATCAGCATCAGCATCATCATCATCATCATCATCATCATCATCATCATCATCATCATCATCATCATCTTTAAGGTGTTCCTCCTCCCGCCCCCGGCCACTCTTCCTCCTCCCATCCCCCCCCTCCCCCCCAGACATCCGACGTCGCGATTTTGCCGCAACGCGGCCCCGCGGAAACGTTTCACCCCGAATCGTGTTCTGACCGTCCCAGGGGTCGGCGAGGGCTTACCGACACCGAAAACGCCCCCCCCCCACCCCCTCCTCCCCCGTCGTCATTTTCCACGACGCGAAGATGTCAAAGTCCCCTCCCTCCACTGAGGGTCCCCTCCCTCCTCTGCTGAAGCGCGCACGGCCCCTTCCGGGTCCAACCATCGAGGTCTGTCGTGGCGCATGCGAAAAGCATCGAGGTTTTTCATTGCGCGCGCCACAGAAAACATCGACGCATGGTTTGAATTGAGCCGGTATGTGTCGACATAGAGAGCAGTGCCACTAACGAGGTAAACCTCTTCGGTGAGGGCATTGGATAAAGACGCATTGGATGGGGAATCCATGGTCTCAAGCCGGTGGAACTCCAATCATGGAGTGGCCACGGATTTCACCGCCGCCCTCATTAGATAAGGAACCCTCCAGGGTCTGAAGCCTCCTGGCCACTGTCCTGAACGAGCGCCCCCCTATCGCACCCTGGCGATAGCCCGTGGCGAACGGGGCGTGCGCGTCTCAGCTCCACTGCCGCCCTCTCGCGGCGCGCGCGCGCCTCGACCCACGCCTCGGGCACCACCACCGTGTGGGCCCCCGCAGCCTTCCCCGAGCGCACGCCGCTGGGGGCGTCCTCGCGGTCCCCCGCCCGGGCGGCAGCCGCGGTGCGTCAACCGCCGACGGCTTGGCCCGCGCGGCTGGGCCACCTTCCCCTCCTACTCCCCCCTTCCTCCCTCCGTCCCCCCTCCTCCTCCTCCTCCTCCTCCTCCTCCTCCTCCTCCTCCTCCTCCTGCTGCTCGTCTTCTTCTTCTTTTTCTTCTTCTTCTTCTTCCTCTTCCTACTCCTCCTCCTCCTCCTCCTGCTCTTCTCCCTCCCTCTTCCTTCCTTTGTCCTCCCTCCTCAGTCCTCCCCCTTCCCTCCTCCCTCCTTGCTCCTCCCTCCTTGCTCCTCCCTTCTTGCCCCCTCCCTCCCGCCCGCCTTCCTCCCATCCTCCTTCCTCCACCCTGCTTTCTCCTTCCTTCCTCTTCCTCCTCCTGACTTCCTCCTTCCTTTCTCCCTCTCTCCCTCCCTCCTCCTCCTCCTCCTCCTCCTCCTCCTCCTCCTCCTCTGCGTCTCTTTCACAATGCGGCGAATGCCAACGACGATGATCAAAAACAATAATGACGTCCTCCCTGTAGGGTGAACAGCACAAACAAACAATCTTGTTCTGGCTCAATATTGTCTGGAGCCCACTTCTTCCGCTGTTGAATTCTGCCTCGCTCAATCCTCTGGCTCTCTCTCTCTCTCTCTCTCTCTCTCTCTCTCTAAGAATCGACATCCTCCAGAGTGAGTCCGAACCGTGAGGCGAGCTGCTGGCATGACCCTCGCTCTCCCGCCTCCCGCTCACCAAGCCCCGCCCCCTTCGCCCCATCGGTCACACGAGGTTTCATGGCAGAGCCCGCGGAGCGAACGGCAATCTCGAGACCCATCGGCCTGGCAGGGTTCCCACCGGGGCGAGGCTCTCCCATGGTCGACCCCTTGCACCGCGGGGCCCCACCCTGGAAACAGCCTCGGTGCCGCCTTGGAGCGCTGTCGGCGAAGCGCAGCTGAAAGGGGCGGGGAGGGCGCTCCTGACAGAGAGATCTGGGTGTCCCCTTCCAACGGGAAGCCCCACAGGTCGTACAAAGAAGGGCTGGAACCACGGGCACCCCACATCCCGTCGGCTCCAACAACGAACGCCCACATCATCGGATGGCGGGTCAGCCCCACGAGGATCTCAAACTCGGCCTGGGCAGCAGGGCTCAGGGCAAAGGTGCGTCGACCACTTTGGGAGCTCCAGGGAGGCTGCTGCAGCTTGAGATCGCCTCGCTTGGCTTCGGGCGCGAGCTCGCTCGTCCTCGGCATCTCGTCGGCCTCTCGTCACCCATTATTGCCCAGACGGCTGCACCAACGGCAGCGCCCACCACAGCGCCGACAGCGTGACCGACGGCTGCCCGACGGCTGCAACAACCACACCGCCCGCAGCAGCGCCGACAGCGGCACCGAAAAGTTCGCCGACTGCTGCCCCGACGGCTGCACCAACAGCCCCGACAACTCGGCACCTCGCCGGCCTCTCGTGACCCGGAGCACTTCCTGCTCGGCGGCCCGGCGGCCAGCCTCTCGAGCCGTCTGCTTGAACAGCTGCCGGCTGCTTCGGCGGCGGCGCGCGCGAAGAGGCGGGGGGCGCGGGGGGCGGCCTTCTGCGAAGTTGCCCCGCCTCTCGGAAGCCCCCCCTGGCCTTCCGAGAGGGCTTCCCAGACACGAGCCTCCACGGGCACTGAGCTCTGGGCGTTGCACTTTCCCCAACAACCATCCTGTGGTGTTGGGTCCTCGTTTTGGGGGAGACAGCGCCCCGCGCCCTCCTTCCTTCCCGCTGCCCCCTCCTTCCTCCCACCCCTGCATCTGCCATCCGAATGTCAACCATGTCGGCGCACCCCTCGCACCTTGCGTGGACCCACTGAATGCCCCAGTGGCAGTGACAGCGTTCGCATGGCGGCCCCGCGCCCATGTCGGCACACCCCTCACACTCTTCGTGTCCCCATAGGGAGCTCCATCGAAAACTACAATGGCAACGTTCGCATGGCGGCCCCACGCCCATTCCGGGCCCCACGCCCATTCCGGAACACCCCTCACACGCTTTATGGCACCATACGGAGCCCTGACTGCCAAAGGCCCCAGTGGGAACTTCCGTATGGCGGCCCGCAACCATTTCGCCACACCCCTCACGTGCAGGTCGGGTCGGGCGGGCGTGCGAACCCTAACGGGCGGGTCGGGTCGGGGCGGGCAAGACATCATTAAGTATAATGCATCAACGAATTTGAACGTGAGTACCCTAACGGGCGGATCCGGTCGGAAGCGCGGGCAGACCCTGCACGGTCGGATCGGGTCCGGCGAGCGGACCTTGGCGGGCAGGTCGGGTCGGGCGGGCGGCAGATGAAAGTATGATGCGTCATCGAGTTGAGTTGGCACGCGAGTATCCTGACGGGCGGGTCGGGTCTGGCGGGCGAGCGGACCCTAACGGGCGGTTCGGGTCGGGCGGTTGGACCCGAAAGGGCGAGTCGCGTCGAGCTGGGCGGGCGGCCCCGAACCGGAAGATCGGGTCGGGCGGTCGTGACATCAAAAAAAAAAATGCGCCATCAAAGTGGCACACCAATACCCTATCTGGCTGGTCGGGTCGGGCACGCGAGCGCAACGGTCCGGTCGGGTCGGGAGGGCGGCGGACTCCTGCGGGCAGGTCGGGTCGGGCGGACGAGAGATCAAAGCATGGTGCCCCATCGAGTGGGCGCGCGTGTTGGCCGTGTCAGGCGGTCAGGCCATAAAAAGGGCTGGTCGGATCACTCGGGCGGGGAATTCCAGTGTGCAGCATCATCGAAGGATTGGCACGCGTGCGCGGCGGGTCTGGCTGGGTGGGCAGACCCTAGCGGGCGGGCCTGGGCGACGGGGGCGGGTCATCAAAGCATGGTGCGTCATAACGCTGTCGCGCGTTCACGACGGGTGGGTCGGGTCGGGCGAGCGGGCCTTCAATGAATGGGCGGGTTGGTTCGGGCAGGCGGGCTGGTCGTGTCGGGAGGGCGTGACGTGCCGGGCGGGCGTGGTGTTGAAGCAGTGCCCCGTCGAGTGAGCGCGGGCGTGTGGTGGGTGGGTCGGGTGGACACCAACGGGCGGGGCAGGTCGGGCGGGCGGGCCCTACCTGGCGTATTGGGTCGTGCGGAACAATATGCATATCACGCTATAGAGTTGGCATGGGCGTGCGGGGCGACTGGGGCGACCGCGACGATCAGGGCGACCAGGGCAAACGCGGCGTCCGGGGCGACCGCGGCGTCCGGGGCGACCGCGGCCACCGCGGCGACCGCGGCCACCGCGGCGACCAGGGCAGCCGCGGCGACCAGGGCGACTGGGGGCGACCGTGGGCGACCTCGGTGGCCGCGGCAACCGCGGCG
>CAUYUJ010018859.1:0-87662 GCA_963575745.1 Prorocentrum cordatum
TCCTTATGGTGCCGCCAATCGCTGTGTTGGGTCCAGCGGGCGCATGCGGGCGGTCCCACTGGGACCTTCGTTGGGGATCCCTTTTGGGCCACGGGGCGCTGTGCTGGGTGTGGCGGGCGCACGCGTGCGGTCCCATTCGGGCTTTCGGTGGGGGCCCATCTGGTGCCACGAAGCGCTGCACTGGGCGTGGCGGACGCATGCGGGCGGCCCCACTGGGACCGTCGGTGAAGGTAGCTATGAGGCCGCGGAACGCTGTGCTGGGCGTGGCGGGCGCACGCGGGCAATCTCATTGGGACCTTCGGTGGGGCCCCCCATGGGGCCACGAAGCGTGTCAGGGGTGTGCCGAACGAGGAGGGGGGCCGACATGGGTGGCGTTGGCGGTGGCGAGAATGATAGTGCGACGATCGTGATGATGGGAGGAGGGAGGAGGGGGCGGAAGAACGCGGAGTGAGACGCGGGGCACTGCCCCATCAACACGAGGACCCAACACTACACGATGGCCGGGGACACAACGGAATCCAGAAGCACCTGCCGTCTCCATCCTCTCCCTCCCTCTTCCCCTACTCCTGCTTACCCTTCCCCCCACTTCCCCTTGCCCTCGCTTTTGCGCGTGCCCTCAACCTGCCAAGACCACGCACCGCTCCAACACCCACGCACCACCCGCCCACCGCCCACCCACCACGCACACACTCGCCCACCGCCCGCCCACCGCCCACCCACCGCCCACCCACCCCTCACCCACCGCCCACCCACCACGCCCACCAGT
The DNA here is from genome assembly GCA_963575745.1 of Prorocentrum cordatum. Classification (NCBI taxonomy): domain Eukaryota; class Dinophyceae; order Prorocentrales; family Prorocentraceae; genus Prorocentrum; species Prorocentrum cordatum. The sequence continues at coordinate 767 of CAUYUJ010018859.1, forward strand.
CCAGCACCCACGCACCAAACCCAAGCACCACCCACCACCCACCTACCACCGCCCCACCGCCCACCCACCACCCACCTACCACCCACCCAACGCTCCAGCACCCACGCATCACACCTGAAACCCGCCCACAACCTACCCACCACCCGCCCACCACCCACCCGCCACCCACCCCGCGCACAATCACAGGGGGCGCACCCTGGGCCCCACGGCGTTTCCCGTAGGGTCGTTGTCCCGTCACAGCGCCCAGCTGTGTTTGCCTTCACGTGGTTGGTTACCCACCCTTGCTGCTCGGTTTGGCATTGGCTCGAGCCTTAGCCTGGCTGCTTGGCTGCGTATTTCGCCGTGCTTCTGGCGTTCGTGGAAGCGCGCGTCGCTGAGGAGGGCCGTTGTTTCCACCGGTCCGTTCGGGCCCTGCGGTTTCTTGCGCGCAGTGTCGTTTGATGCTCCACGCGTCTGCTCGGACCTCTTGTGTTTCCCTGATTAGGTTTTGGCACTTCTCGGTTTGTTCGCAGGTGTGTTGGGGCCGCGTGATGGCTTGTGCCCAACAGATGTGGCGGACTAGCGCTACGGCGCAACGATGGTGCGTCCACGTTGGGACGTGCGCTGCACATGGCGCCTCCGTAGTCAGACATATCTAGTGATGTTTTTTATGTTCGCTGTGGGGCATCCGTGATGGCCGTGTGATTTCTTGGAAAATCCATGTTTTTTGTTGTGATTGGTTTTCGTGTTTTTTCATGATTGATCAATGTTTTGGCGATTTCTTTCCTTGGGGCAGTTTACATGCCCAAACGAAACACAACCCCAGACCGCTGAGGCGGCTCTGCGGCTACCCCGGCGAGCGCGTCGGCGAGGGTAGCAACCCCGGGCCGGCTTCGGGGGCGCCGCTTGCTTGCCCGGGCTGCGAAGGGCCGCTCCGCGTCTCGCGCGCGTTCCCCAGAGAAGCTCGCGCTGCTTGCGGCGAGGGGGCCATGGGCGGCTGGCTTCAGCACTGCGAGGCCTGCGAGGCGCTGCTCTGCCGAGGCTGCGCGACCGCCGAGGCCGCCTCGGCCACCGCCGCCGCGCCTCTGGGCGCCGAGCCCGCCCCCGCCGCTGGCGCCAGCGCCGCGCCCGCGGCTGGGGCCCCAGGCCCGCCTGGAGCTGGCGACGCGCTCGGGCAGGCAGCGCCACCTGCGCGGGGGGCCTCTGCAGGGGCGGCCGCGCCTCGCGCCGCAGCGCTGCAGCCGCTGCCGCCGCTCCAGGACCTGGGGGCGGCGTGCTGGGGCGGGCTCGACGACCTGGACTTGCTGGGCGAGCTTGCGGCGGACCGCCCAACGGGCTCCGCTTCGCGCCCCGCGGGGCGCGGGGCGCGGCGGCGCAGGCCGCGGAGGCGCTCTGCACGGCTGTGCTCCGCGCGCCGCGCGGCGGCATGGCGAGGGGGCGCGCCTGGAAGCTATTGCCGCTCTGCGAGAGGCGCCTTTTCTCGGCGCCGCTGAAGCGCGGCGCAGGTGTGAGACGCCAGGCTGGGAACGAACCTGCTCTGCGGGCTGGGCTGATCCGCCCGCGGCGTTCGCAGCTCCACCAAGGCGCCTGGGGGGACTGGTGGAGGCGCGACTGGCCGCCCAGAGCTCGGCGCGGGCGCGCCGAGGGGCCAAGGCCGAGCGCCGAGACGGCGGCGGCCACCTTGCAGACGCGGTGATCCGGATAGCGCCGGCAGGGGTGTACTCCAGAGCGGCCGCGCTCCTGGTGGGCCCAGGGCCAGCGCCCCCGACGCCTGCGACGGCGGCCGCGCTCCAGGAGCTGCTCGAGCCGCGCGGGGCGCCCGCCCTGGGGCCCGGGGCGCGCGGCAAGCCATCCGCTGCGTCGCCCCTGTCCCACCAGGAACTGCGCGGGGCGCTCCGGGGGGGCCCGAGGGGGGGGCGGGGCGGCGGTGGGGGGCGGCCGCTTCGTGCACTGGCGGGTGCTGCTGGCGGAGCCAACCCCCCATCGAAGCGTTTTGCAACCTCTGCGACCGATTAGCCACTGGGGACCTGCCGACGAGCGCCGCAGACGCTTTCGCCCTCTCCCGAGCGACGCCGCTCAACAAGCCAGGTGGCGGAGCGCGCCCGATCGCGGCGCCGGACATCCGCCGCCGGCTGGTGGGGGGGGCGCTAGTGGCGCCGCGAAAGGAGGAGCTCGCGGCCGCGCTCGGCCGGCGCCAATTTGCAATTGGCACCGAGGCGGGCACCGAGCTGCTGGCGCACGCGGTGCGAGCGCTCACCGAGGCCAGCCCTGACTTGGTCTTGGTTGCGCTGAGCGAGAAGAGCGCCTACAGGACCGCGCGCCGAGAGGCCTGCCTGGCCGAGCTGGGGGGGGGGGGGGGGCGGCGCCAGAGCTCCTCTCTTTCCCCCCCCCCCCCCCGGATCCTTTTCTGCCGGCGCCGCTCCCAGTATTATTTCTTGGGCTCGGGGGGCGACTGCCGCCGCCTGGGCTCTGCGGGCGGCGTGGGCCGAGGAGACCCGCTGGCGCCCCCCTTCTTCGCCGGCGGCCTTCGCTCCCCTCTGCGCGCGCTGGAAGAAGCGCTTGGGGCCAGGGCGGCCGCTTGCGGCTTGCGGGCAGACGACGTTTGGGCGCTGGCGTACCTGGGCGACGTCGTCGTGCTCGTTTTTCCTTCCCTGGCAAGCGAGGTGGAGGCGGCCGCCGAGGCGGCGCTGGGGCGCCCCGGGGCTCGAGCTACAAAGACGCAAGACGCGGGCCTGGTCTGCCCGCTCGCCCTGCCCGCCTGGGCTGCAAGACTGCTGGCGCGCCGACGGCGCAGCGCTGCTGGGCGCCCCGCTCGGGGGGCCACTGCCGCGGGGCGACCTTCCCGACGAGAGCGACCGGCGCCGCCTGGACCTCGGGGGCGCTGCCTGCCGCGGCGCGCTGCTCGGAGACAGCCGACGTGGCGGCTACGCTCCTGCAGAAACTTGCCTTGCTGCAGACTCAAGCCTCGCCTCGCCCCCCTGCGACCCAAGCGGCCAGGCTCCTCCTCCGGCGCGGCGGCGCAGGCAAGCTGACGCACTTGCTCTGCGCTAACCCGCCGGCGCACTCCTGGGCCGCGGCAGCCGCCTACCCAGAGGGTCTTCCGATCCCCGAAGGGGATCGGGTTTGAAAATTGCAAAAAAATGATCGGGGTGTAAAGAGGGATCGGGTATGTTGGCCAGACATAAAAAAGTGATCGGGTGTGGGTACATGTACATATCTCGTTAACGTAATAAGTCATCATGAAATAAGTAGTATTCAGATGTAGTACTACATTGTATTGTTATTATATTCATCAGTATTACTACTACCATTATGCCAGCACCATTGACCAATGACTTTGGGGTCGGGTTCCGAGCGGTTGGGCACCACGCACGAAGGTGTTGCCGCCTCCTCCGTTGCGCCTTCGGTCCTCGATCACACGCGGGATGCACCAGTTTCGGCTTCCTCGCGCGGTCAACCCCCCGATCCCGCGCTAAATATTCGTTCTAGGTCGTTCGAAGTTCACGCCCTGTCACCGCGCCCCCTTCGCCCGCCGCGCCCGCTGCACCCTCGTCGCTCACGTGCGCGGCTCATCGTCATAGTCAACGCAGTGCCTCCCCCGTTCGCACAGCTCGCATCCCCCGTGCCCGGTCCCCGCACCCAGCTCGCCCCTCCTCTCCATAGCCGTTTTGGCTCGACCATGCCTGCAGGTGGAACTGTGGAGCGGGTGATCCCACCATGCGGCAGTTGGAACACGCCCATCGGCAAGGCGCTGATGTCGGGCTCGCAGGAGACGGCAGATCCTGCGAGGCCACGCAGGGGGGTGCCGAATTGCCCCGAGACCGACGACGAGGCAGAGCCGCCCACGGTGCCGCACGGCCGCGGCGGAACGCCCGCAGATCGCCAGCAGCAGGCCACCGTCGCACAGGCGCAGACGCAGGTGGAGACCGCCTCGCAGGAGCAGGTGGTCGTGGACTCGCGGAGGCCGCATGGCAGACGCAGATGGTCGTGGAGGCCGCCTCGCAGATGCAGATGGTCGTGGAGGCCGCGTCGCAGGCGCAGGGTGTCGCGCAGGCCGCCTCGCAGATGCAGATGGTCGTGGAGGCCGCCTCGCAGAAGCAGATGGCTGCCTCGCAGGAGCCGATGGAGGTGGACGCCGCCCCGCAGATCATCTCGCAGGTTGACGCGACCAGCGACGACGAGCCGCTGATCACCTCGCCGAAGAAGCAGCAGGTCCCGCTGAACGTCTGCAGGAGGGTGTCCGCCGCCCCGATCGTGATTGCCGACTCACCGCCCATGGGCCAGGTCGAGGACGACAACGTCGGCGGCGGCAATCAGCAAGTGGGTGGAGTCATCGGTGCAGGCCCAGAGCGCGGCATGACAGGGCGCGAGCATGACGTGTGGCACGATGGCGCGCCAGACCACGGTGGCTCTGCGCAGCCTCCGTGTCCGCTGTCGCCCTTGTCGGCAGCCATCGGCGAATCGATCGTGGCAGAGACTCGGAGGACGGAGGCAGCCCGCAAGGAGGACGATGATCTACGGGGTGGCATTGCGCTGAGCCGCGCGGATGCCGATCGCAAGGGCGTCGCTGCCGAGGACATCCCACCCAGCAGGACGGCGGCCCCCTCGCGGGGCACGCCCCCGCAGGATTCGCACCCAGGGTTTGGCAACCGCTCGGCGGGTGGCTCGATGCCGACGCCTACCGAGGCACGCATGACACATGAGGGGGGCAGTCGATCAGCGGGGGAGCGTGTGCATCCCAATGCTGAATGTTAGGCGATGTGCCGATGTGCGCTGGGATTTGATCGGCCGCCCAGCCAGTCAAATCCCAGCGCAAATCCCAACGCGTTGGGATTCGCGTTGGGATTTGCGCGCCCCCCCTGCTCAGCCGTGCTCTGCCCCTCCCCCCCGTTCGCGGCAGGGTGGCTTCGAGATGCCGAAGAAGCAACTGCGCCACTCTGCCCAGGGCGTGGCCCACTACATGGCGACGTTCGAGGGCCGCAGCCGCCGCCCGCGTCTCTGCGCGTGTGCGGGCAGTGCCGACATGCCTATCATATGGCGAATCGTCGCCAGCTCGTCGTCTTCGTGGGTTCTGCCCTGCCCCCCCCCCATCACAGCCTATCCCCACGGCATCCATCTGTTCCCATCGCTGACATTCGTGCATCGATCGTGGGGGGTTACCGCCATTTCCATTAACATCACGTATGTTGTAGGCACGATGGCCCAAACATAGGTTTCGAACAGCCGAAACATGGCCACACTACAGGGCAGTGGATGAACAAGCGGCTGCTGCTGGCGTGGATGCTGGATGTCTCTTTTTTTTTTTTTTTTTGTCTTTCTTTCTTTTTTTTTTTTTTCGTTTTTTTTTTTTTTGTCTTTTTTTTTGTTTTTGTGTGTTTTGCTCTCTTTCTTGTTTTTCTTGTTTTTTTCTTTCTTTTTTTTCTACATCGATCAGGCTAGTATATACCCACCCCGATACCCCCCCCCCCCCCCCCCCCCCCCCCCACACCACACACACACACACACACAACACACACACACACACGCACACACCACACCACACAAACACACACCCGATCAACCGATTAGTTTCACCAGCCCCGCACAGGCCGACTCGATCAACTACACAACTGACGATGTGCACGAGGCGAAGTCCGACAAACGTGCACTGTTACGCCATAGGGAGTTGCTCAGGGACACCAGAGAGATCGCCATGAAAGTAAACCCCGTAGCAGCGAAGGCTGGTGGTGACACTCCAAACACGTCACCTCCCAACAACATTCAACAGCGTCTTCAATATCCGTCCCCCGTCTGTCATCACCAGCCCCCCGTTCCCCCTCGTGTTCCTTCCTCTCCTCGTCGTGCTCGGTCGCCCTCCCCGAGGCAGTGCTTGCAGAAATTGCACGGAAGAAGGAAGCTAGCTGGCATCTCGCGAGTACGGGGTCCCGCAAGTGGGTCCAAGACACATCCAAACTGCTAAGGAACATGCTGCGACACGTCAGCCAAGCACTGATAAAGACCGACGGGTGGGCCAAAACGCGTGTCACTGATGTTGTCGGCACAGGGGCTGGTGCTCGTCGCCGCGGCTTGGATTCGAGAACCGAAGGCAGGGGTCGGGGGGCATTGGTCGGGGCCAGTCGCGCGATCCGACGCCCGAGGAAGACTCCGTGGGCGCAAGAGGGCTTTCGGGCCAGCGAAGGAGGGGGGCGGCGACGACGACGCCGACGACGCCGACGACCCGCCCGCCGATTCCTACGAGAGCCAGCCGCAAATCGACATCTCCGCCGATAGCCGCGGGATCGGGGAACGCGAGCCTCAGGATGCCCCGAGTCCCCAGGACATGTTGCCGACCCTGTCCACGCTACAGAAGGAGGGGGAGGGCGGGCAAGTAGTGTGGTGGGGGGGGGGGGAGATTTGCACGCGTAGAGCTGGGGTGGTATAAGGTAAGATAGGGGGTTGGAGGGAGACGCCATGCACGTGATCAATACACAAACGTGGATAGGGGAAGCACCAGACAAGGATGCCACGGGCAAACGCACAGCGACACGCACCTCATCGGACAGCGTGATAGTCAAGGACGGTAGGCGCGACAGCCGATGTGGGCTCGAGAACGTTCACAGCGCCGGCGGCTGGCACTTCTGGTGGCCAGGGCCTCTTCAGGCGACGTCTCAGTGAATCCGTTCCCATCCAACATTGAATTCACACGGAGTGCGAGGGGCGTGACTGCGGTCGGTGATCGCCAGACGTCGTTCGGAGGTGTTCTGGCCACCCGCAGTCCGCGTGGAGACTTCGTGCGGGCGGCAGTGGCGCTCCAGAGTGCGTCAGGGCGGTCGTCGAGGACAAGTCTGAGCTGCTGGTCGCGACCTGGAGCGACGGGCATCGGTGGCCAGTGCCCGACGCGTCGCCAGGGATGGCCGAGCAGCAGAGGCCATCCCTGACGATCTTGTTCAGAGGCGTGCGCCCTAAGCAGGAGATCATCAAGTGCGACATTGTCAACCGCAAGGTGAAGGGGGCACGGGGTCGAATTAGTCGTGGAGGCAAACAGCTCTGCCAGCTCGTGGGGCACGACGAGAAGTACTTCGAGGCCGCCAAATCGCTCGTCATCCAGATGGGCAGAACTACTGCGATGGCAAGAAGGACAAGGCCGAGATCGAGGCGGCGAAACCCGACTTTCTTCGAGATCACGGCAAGCAGGAGACGACGGACATGCAGGACGAGGTGACGAGCGCTCCGAAGGGCAAGCGCAAGGCAAAGGCCAAGGCCAAGGGCGGCACCAAGGTCGCCAAGAAGCCGTCCAAGCACTGCCGCGACGACGAGGCCGGCCGCGCCGCCAATGATGGAGAGCCCGCTCATCGAGATGATGACGACCAGGACGGGTCCGACGTTGACGGAGACGATGCGGCCGACCAGCCAGATGAGCATGCCGAGGAGGAGGATGAGGAGGAGGAGGAGGAGGAGGAGGTCCCCGATGGCGCCAATGGCGACGCCGTGCTGATCAAGAAGAGGCCAGCCGCATCCAGGAAGCGACCGTCTGCAACGGATGGTGAGCAGCCGCCAGGTGCGCCCGTGGAGAAGGCGATGCGGACCCACCCTGCAGTGCCTGCAGCGCCTAGCGCGCCTCCTCGCTCGGTCCCGCAGCAGGGGCCATCTAGGCTCGGCGCACCTCCTCCGAAGGTGGATTTAGTTCGCGCAGCGCTGGTCGGCACCGCGTCAACGCCGCGCCCGCCGAAGAGCGGCCCCAAGCAGCTGCGCGACCCGTTCAGGCCACGCGTGAGCTCGCCAGATTGAAGTTGACGCCAGATGGTGCGATACTGTTGTACAGAAACCGAGCGCACAGATGTCGGATCATCATCGTTGCGTTCGGCATCGATGCATCGTGGCATCGCGTCGTCAGAGGGGGGGCATGGGGAAATAGGGGGATGATGGGCGAGTCGCAATGGGACAGCGGTGGATCCGATGACACTGAATGAGGGCGAAGATGCGAGGGCGGCGCAGGAGGAGGAGGAGGCGGAGGAGGAGAATGATGATAGTGGAGGAGGATGAGGACGATGCGGCATGGGGGATGACGACGCCACATCCAATCCCAACGCATATCTCAATGCGTTGGGATTTGCGTTGGGATTTTGCGTCTGTCTGGGCGTCGTCATCCCATGCCTCATCTGCCTCGCCCACCACCCCCCCCCTCGTCCGCGCGGTTGAAATCGCCGCCCCCCCTTCGATGGGGCGCGGGATGAGCGGGGAGGGGGGCGGAGGGCGAGCGGGGGGTGGTGGTCATTGGCGGTGGCGGTCGGAGGGGCGTGGAGTGATCTCGCGGGAGGGTGCAGGGATGAACCAGATGGGGAGGGGAGCGCAAGGCGAGGGGCATGCATGCTGAAGACAGGGCCCCATCCCTCGGCGCCGCCAGGACAAGTTGAACAAGGCCCTGAGCGGGGACAAGATCGACGAGCTGGCAATCAACAACCCCCTGCTCGAGCTGTTCAACAGCAAGAGCCTGGGGGGTGTCTTCGCGGAGAAGGCCCGCGACAACATCGGCAAGACGATGGGCGCGATGATGCGCGACATCAGCAGCGACGGCAACCTGCAGAACCAGAGCAACTGGTTCGGCCCGAGCGCGAAGGCAAGCGACGCGAGTGATGGCGCACAGAGTCAGGGCGGCAAGGATGCCGTGGGGCAATTGAACTTCTGGAAGGCGCTCGAGAAACACAGTTTCCAGTTTCCGCTCGAGCACAGGCAGTGCACCAACGATTTTGAAATAATGGCAGCAGGTAAATGGCAACGTGCTAAAGAAGCTGACGCGCCCGCGGGGCAGAAGTTGCGCGCCGAGTACGATGCCATCAAGGGCAAGGGCAGCACCGCCAAAAAGAAGGATTTCAGGGCGAGCTGGGCCAACAGGCGAGTTCGACACATTCATGGGCGCGGGGCCCCAACAGAAACGCCGCGCGCGCAACCCTGGGGGGGGGCGCGACAATGAGGGCCGGTGGGCCCATGGCCCGAGGACCGATGGACCGATGCGCCGGCGGAAAGATAGAGGGGGGGGGCCGAGGGGCCGATGCAAAGGGGGCTCGACTGATCTGGGGGCGGGCGCGGTGATCGATGGAGATGGGCCACCGCCGCCGCCCCAGGACAAGCGGACCCGCACGAAGGAGGACAAGCGCCAGGTCTACGTCAAGGGCGTCTACCGCCCCGTGGGGCGGATCGCCTGGCTCAACGACGGGGGGGTCCTGGGCTGGCGACAGGCGCGAACGGCGATGCTGAATGTCACGACGGCGACGGCGGGGGGGGGGCGGGGGGGGGGCTGAGGATGATGGGGTGACAGGGTATGACGGTGTATGAGATGGAGGAGTGGGCAGATGATGATGCTGATGATGATGACGAGGGGTGGTGTGGACTAGAGGCATAATGCTGTTGCTGTTGATGGTGATGATGCGGATGCGGAGGGGGGCGGGTGCATCAAGATGATGATGGTGATGGTGCTGATGATGATGGTTCTGATGAGCGGTGTGCTCTCAGACGGTTTGGGAACGATCTGGAGAGATGGTGGCAGCGTGGTGGGGGAGACGATCCGTCCTCCCAGGCAGCCCGCATCGTCTCCGAGGCCATCCAGATCGCCCCCCCGCGGATCCTATTCGACGACGTGTCGGGGGCGATCCAGGCGCTGCACTGCGAGACGGTGGGGCACTTAACGCGCTGATGCGATATCGAACCCATGATCGAATGATGATGGCTGTGGTGATGATGATAATGGCACTGGTGGTGATGCTGCGTGTGATGGTGGTGCTGACGACGGTGGCGATGCCGCTGTACTGATGACGATGACTGTGATGATGACGATGACATTGCTGGTTGTGTGACTCGTGTAAACGGTGTTATGGAGTTGATCTATGAGGCAGGTGATGCTGATGTGGGTGGCGATGATGAGGATCGCAATGGCGATGCGGATGCGGCAGGTGGCGACGCATGTGACTATGTTGGTGACGATGGCGATGCGATGGAGGATGGTGAGGGTGATGGTGGCGTTCGTAACCACGCTGGTGATGACGATGGGCGTGGCGAAGACAAGACTGAGTAGTTGGATGAGAACACTGATGATGCATAATAGGCGGACGATGCGGAACATGGGGGGGCTGGTGAGGAATATCATGGCGGTGACGGGGAGGGCTGGCGCGGATGCGGATGATGAGACCGATGAGGATGATGATGATCACGACGGCGGCATCTAAGGGGTACGTCCACTGCTCCACGGAGGCCTGGACCAAGCACAAGGAGTGGAGCCAGCTGACGGTCAAGCCCGCGGACTGCGGGCGTGAACTGTTGGCCTTCGCACTGTATATGAAGAGGATGACTAGGCGGGGGGTGGGGAAGTTTAGGGGGGGGGGGGGATTGAGCTGATGAAGATGAGATGCTGCGGAGGAATGCGTGGATGAGGATGACGTGGAAGCTGAAGAGGTGGACGAGGATCATGAGGATGGTGACGAGGGCGAGGAGGACATGGATGATGATGATGGTGATGATGATAACTATGGTGAGTTGTTCAGTACTCAGAGGACGGCAACCCGACCTCGGCCGCCCTGGGCGCGGCCGCGAGCCAGGCCGCCGCGAAGGCGGAGACCGGTGTGCCAGTCGAGGCGCCCGCCAAGGGCATCGAGCACACGTCCGCGGCCGAGGCGGCGACCAAGCAGCTTGTCGAGAAGCGCGAGGTCGAACCAGCGCGCGCAGAGGTGGCGACGCAGCCCAAGCGGTCCAGGGGCGCCGACAAGTGCCAGGATGACCAGCAGCCGCCCAAGCCGCCCAGGAAGGCAGCGAAGCAGCAGCACCGGAGCCCCAACGAGAGGGTTGACGAGCCGGCGCTGGTCAAAGCGAAGGAGAACTTCGAGATGTACGCGAAGGTGATGGCCCGTGGCGAATCCATGGTGTGGAACGTGTCCAACATGGACGAATGGAGCTGGGCGAAGAACGACCCCTTGGTGCCCGAGCTCGACGCGGGCCTCAAGAAGCTCACCGATCATGCGATGGAGGTGCCGATCCCTCAGGAGGTGATGTCCATGGAGTTCACGGCCATGAAGAGCACGCTCTCGGAGAAGGACACCACCGCGGCCCTGGGCGCCCTGCGCCAGCTCGACGGGCCGCTGAACGCCGTCAGCGAGGTCATGAACACCCTCCAGGGCTGCCGCGACCTGAGGCAGAAGTGACCGAGGCTCGCCTGCTCGGATCGGGCCGTTACGCCAGGGGAGAACGAGTAGTAGCCATGTCTGAGAGTCGGAGTTGGCCACCAAACCCTCGAGTCGGCGAGAATCGGCACCTCGTGGCCAAACAGTCGATACGATAATAGCTGGGGAGGGGGAGGCACCGAGGGGCGGATCGGGGGGGGCGCGGGCGAGGACAGGGGGCCGACGCTGATTCCGACATGATGTTCGGCTGCGCGAGGTCGAACCGCGCGTGTCAGACGGCGCGCCAGCTCGAAATCACCGTTGGGATTTGCGCTGGGATTTGCGTTGGGATTCCGTTGGGATTATGCTGGGATTTGCGTTGGGATTTCGTTGGGTTTTTTATATACAAAAGCCGATGATGTATCAGGCAAAACCCATTGTGATTTAAAACCACGCTGGGATCTGCGTTGGGATTTCGTTGGGATTTCGCTGGGAGTTCGTTGGGATTTGCACGCCTAGTTTTTGCCGGCGCGGGGCCGGCGTCAACCCCGCGGGCTGGCCCCGCAGCGTGTGTTTCAGAATTTGCGAGGCCGGCGCGGCCGCTCGAGCGAGCTCGGGCCCTGGCCGACAGCCAGGCGCGGGCCATTTCATGCTGCGGCGCGAACATTCGCGGTCGTGCACGGCGATGCCGCAGACAATTTCCGACCAGACGTCCTCCGCCAAGGCTGGCAAATTATTGATCGAGAGGGGAATTGCACTCGAATGAGGGGGCGCAGTAGGAACAGAAAGAGAGGACAGAGGGGGGGGGTGGAGGGAGGGGGGGAGGGGCGGGTAGCCGCGCAGATGGGAGATGGAGGGAATGAGGACGAGGAGGAGGAGGAGGAAGAGGAGGAGGAGGCGGGGGAGGAGGAGGAGGGGGAGGAGGAGGAGGAGGAGGAGGAGGAGGAGGAGGAGGAGGAACATGCGGAACATGAGGGGGAGGAGGAGGAGGAGGAGGAGGAGGAGGAGGAGGAGGGGCAGGAGGAGGAGCATGAAGATGAGGAGGGGGATGAAGAAGAGTGGAGGGGGGGGGGAGGAGAAGGATGAGGAGGAGACGGAGGAGGAGGAGTATGAAGATGAGCAGGAGGAGTATGAAGATGAGGAGGAGGATGACGGCGACGACGGCGATTAGGACGGTGATGATGGTGATGACGATGAGGATGAGGAGGAGGATGAGGATGATGATGGCGATGCTGATAGTGACAATGATATTGACAATGATGGTGATGCTGTTGCTGGTGGGGGCAATGATGCTGCTGGTGATGATGATGACGATGAACACGATGATGATGTGGACGATGAGGGCGAGGATTACGAGGGGGATGAGGAGGTGGATGAGGGAGATGGCGACGATGTAGACGACAATGGCGATGATGGGGAAGGCTGAGGAGAATAAGCAGGACAACGTTCGCATGCCCAGACTCAGCCAATACACGATCGAGCCTAACTAATGCTGTGCGAGCGGACCGCCTCGCTCGGACATGCCGCCAGAATGGCATGTCTGGGCGAGGCGGTCTCACGAATGCATCAAGTAACGCAAACAATCGACATCCGGAGCTCGTCATGACTAGTACTTGGTTTCTCCGCTCGTGACATCGTTGCTCAAATCGCATCGCGCCCCGACGCACGTAGCATCGTGTGTATCTCTGCGTTGTGGTTGGCGTGGATGACGCGTGCCAGTGCGCGCGCTGGCGCGTGCGGCGTAGAGACTCGCGCGTCGGCACTTGCGTCGGGGGTGATGCGATTGGAGCAGCGGCGACCTCAAATGCGCACGTGGGCAATGAGGGCGAGGAGGAAAATGGGCACGTCAACCACGCATGGCACATGGCGCCTCCGCTCGTGCTCTGCAGGGTGCAGATTGGGGGATGCGAGGAGGGGGTGGAGGAGGGGGGGGAGGTCGAGGAGGAAGAGGGAACGGAGGAGGAGCACGAGGAGGATGACTAAGATGGGGACGAGGAATACGAGGAGAAGAACGCGGAGGAGGAGGACTAAGAGGAGGATGGGGAGATGGGAAGGACGAGGCGACACATTCGTTAATGAGGCACCTCGCACGGATCGGTCACCCTATGCACCAGGCAGCTTGGATCACGGCAGGCATGGCCCCCAACGCACCAAAGCAACATGACCCGACCCCAATGCGCGACAACGAAGTTGATGATGATGGTGATGACGATGCTGCGATGTTGCTGCTGGTGATGCTGACGATGCTGATGGGGGTGATGCAAGTGCTGATGATATTGATGGCGACAGTGATGTTGATGTTGATGGCAGTGATGATGATGATGATGATGCGGCGTAGTATACATGTTAACGCACGTGCAAATACAAATGCAGATGCGCGTGCAACCATGCATGCAACAACCATCTTGGCGACAAGCGCAATCATAAATGCAGCCACACATTCGATGATCACCGTAGCCATTTTGGCTCAAATGGCGGACCGCAGCCCGTCGCCCAACCGAGCCCGGGGTCGGCCCACGCAGGCGACGCGAGAGGCTGGCTCCGCATTGCTCCGCCACTTGCTGCACTTCTATGCGCAATGCAAGTTGTCGGCGCAGGATATGTGCATCGCGTGCCGCCGCGTTGACGGTGCAGGCGTTCCCGGCGCGGCGTTCCACCTGTGCGCGGTGTCGCCCGTTGCCGACGCGGCCCATTTCAGAGGCACCTTGACGCGGCGCTTCCTGGCACGGGCCCCGCGTTCACGGCGTCGGCCCCGATGAACCCTAGACGGTCTAATAAAAGAGTCGTCCGCGACGTGCCCATGATTGGATGGCGAGCTTAAGCGCGACTTGAGCATCTTGCGGGTCCTTGACGCACCACCGTCCCGAGGGCAACCGTCGGTGATGGATGTGCCTGCCTACGCGCAGCGCCCGCTCGTGGTCCGCTCGCGGGCAGACGGGCTTGCCGCCCCCCTCCCGCTGTCCATCTACATCGACGGAGTGCGATTCGTATCGCAAGCTGCTGGGCGGTCGGAGACTGTCCTCGGCATCTGGTGCATCAACGTGCTGAGCAACAAACGCCACTTCCTGGGCGCCATCAAGAGCGGCGATCACTGCCAGTGCGGCTGCAGGGGCTGGTGCACATTGCATCCGTCGATGGCGGCGGCGGCGTGGCAACTGTCATGGATGGCACAAGGCGTCCGCCCACCTCGCCAGTGCGACGGGGCAGACTGGTCAGATGGCGATGCGTGGGCGCGCGGTCAGCACAGCCTCTTCAATGCAAGGTGATGTTGCTATATGTGAAAGGCGATTGGAGCGAGCATTCGCACACGTTGGGGTTAGGCGCTTGGAACTCCAAGTTCAACCCGTGCCAGTTTTGCTTGTGCTCGATGTCAGACTTGCATGTTAGTTACGACGATGACCTGGCGTCGCCAACAGGACTGCCGTGGATTATGAGAACGCGCGAGCAGTGCGAACCCGCATGCAGAGCGTGCGAGGTTGATCTCATCATCACCACGATTGCTGATAGGGCGCGTTCTGTGCGATCGCTGAAGTAATTGAACGGGTGCAAGGGCATCGGTGGCCGCCATGCATTCGAGAGCCTCGTGATCGCTGGTGTTGCGTTGGTGCCGGGCGACCGCCTGGAGCCGAGCGGCGGCCTGCGCGACGCTCACTCCTTGGAACGCACACCTGTGCCAGTCGCGCTTCGCTTCTGGCGGTCACGACTGGGAAATGGCGGCAAAGTGCTGGGCCCGATCGACCACAGATGTCCTTTGTATTCGCCAGAATTGCACGCGTCGCCTGCGCGGTCGCTGGCCGCAGACTCCCTTCGCGCGTTGTTTCTCGGCCCGATTCTGAGATGTATCAGCGCTGTTCTTTGGCGCGTGGTCCTGCGCAGCCCGCGGCGGGGGGGGGGGCTTGAACGCGGTCGCGGGCGCGGGGGTGCTGAGGCTGAAGGCCGACCTGGACGAGCGGCAGTCACATCACGTGCCCCGAGAACGGCGGCTGTCATCTCTGGCCGCCGCCATGCTGGGTGACCGCCAGGGCTTCAATGTTCAGGGCCTGCTTTGTTTTACATTATGCTTGCGCATGTGCGATGAGGTGGTGTGGTGTACAACTTGCGCCATATCAGGTCCGATGATGCATGTGGGCTGTGGGCTGGTTTGCGGGGGGTCGACTGGCGATGCGGATGGCGCGTGTCATGGCACTGTGCATCATGTTGCAACCAGACATGTATTGTTTCGATTAAGAGGCTGCGGACTACGATGCTGCTGGTGGATGGCGAGGATGACGAGGTGGGTGATGGTGGTGAGGGTGGGCTGATGGTGCTGCTGATGATGCTGATGGCGATGGTTGTTGTGATGGTGACGCGGATTCTGGTGGTGATGCCGATTCCGATGTTGTCATCATCGATGCTGCCGCCGACGATAGTGATGATGATGATGATGCTGATGATGATGCTGATGATGGTGATGTTGTGATGATGATGCTGTTGGTGATGTTGCGGTTTATGCTGATGATGGGTTTGGGGGTGCCGAGGACGAGGTCGGTGCAAATGAGACAGCCGAGGGTGCGGATGATGATGATGCGGGTGATGTTGTTGCTGAAGATGGTGACGAGTGTGCTGGTGGTGATGGCGATGATGATGATGATGATGACGAAGGTCATGATGTTGAGTACGCGCGATGATGCTGGTGATGGTGATGATGGTGGTGAGGGGCTGGCAGCGCGCGGAGGGGGTCTCGGGGTGCGTTTGTTGTCTTATGGGTCGGGGCTCCGAGACATACCCGAATGGTCGCGCACTGGTCATCGAGACTGCATCGGTCCGCACACCCCAGGCGAAAGTGGTATCCCGTGCGTGGGTTGTCACTGCCGTTTCCCGCGCCACCGCCCTGCCCCTCATACGTGTGTTGGTGTAGTGGTTGCGTCGCACCCCTAAGCCTCTGTTGGTGGCTCACCCGCACGCTCTGTGGGCCCCCTTGAGGCCCCGTGCTGTCGTAGGATGCGCGGCGCGGTGAAATACGTCGTCCCTGCATGTGCACCGCTGCTGCGATCCCCGTCATGCCCCTTGGGCTTCAATCGCGACCATCAGCATTGCCCACACATGGTTCCACTTAGATACATATCCGTCATTCGGTGTGCGACCGTCTGGATATGGGGCCACACGTTAAATGCATATCATCCCCCCCCCCCCCCCCCCCCCCCCCACCCCCCCCCACCCCCCCACCCACCCACCCGCCCCACCCCGCCCCGCCCACCTCCGAACGCCTTTATCGCCATGGCCAAACATGACTGATACCACGACCGCAGGCGCGGACATGTACGCATGTGCATATACGGTTCCAACACATCGGGACCACATACGCGCGTCCACAGATAACCTGACCACATCGTCGCGGCGACGGCGTATCAGTGCGACCCCGAAACTCATCGCCCAGCGCGTGCACCCCCGCGACGTCCACGCATACCCATGGGGCACATGTGGGGAGCTAGCTGGCGAGAAATCTCGGGGTCTCACTGGCGCGCCGTCACGGAGGACGGCCCGATAGATAGTCTACGTTGGCCGCGGCCCAGGCTGCTAACTCTTAAGTATACTTGGGACTTTTGGGATGGGGAGTACGGACGCGATAGGCGTATGGGGGTGACCTCATCATCGTTGTACATCTCAACACCGTCCACCACGTATTACTATTAATCCTCGGCCACCTCCTCCTCCTCATCATCATCATCATCTTATCGTACCCCCGCATCATCATCACCATTCCCCCCCAGTGTCGCCTTGCTCCCCCGTCGACGCCTTGTGCATATCCCGTGCTTGGCGCGCAAATTTAATCTCCAGAACACGTTGCACCCTGGAGGCCATCTGAGTTTGACAGTTGCGGAGGCTGCGACAGTGCTTGGCTTCTGCGTGGAGACGCTGGTCAAATGCGGGGGGGGTGGCGGTTTTCGGCGAGGGGATCATCGGCGCAGGTTGCGCTCTGCAGCGCATCGTGACTGAAATCAAACAGCAGCCCGTGATGCCAGAGCAAGCCGGTGTTGATCGTATTCGCGCATCATTGGGTTCTTTGCTTCGGTGCTGGAAGCTGGCTGGATTGCACTTCGTGCCGAAGCACCGCTTGCTGGCCCACATGCTCCTTAGGACAGACACCCCCAATCCTGGGCGCACCCGCGGGGGCGGCGGTCAGACGAGACGGGGGCCGTCATATAGCATTCTAAGGTGCCGACCAGTCCCACCGAGCGGATCAAAATCCCAGCGCGAATCCCAACGCGTTGGGATTTGTGTTGGGATTTTGATCCGCTTGGGGAGGCGGCGCGGGGATGCCGTGGGGCGGAGCTTGTCGGAATGCGCGACGCGATGTTCTTGACCCCCGAAGGATCCCGCGGCAAGGCAACCCCCGCGCCTACCACTGTTTCCAGGGCGAGAGCCTGAACCGTGTGCTTCGCAGCCTGGCAGAGTATGGTCACCGCAACACATTCGCCACCCGTGTATTTTAGCTTGTCAACATGCAAAGCAGATTGCAAACTAATAGCAGTTTCGCATCGGCTGGATCGCGCCCCCCCCCCCCCCTCGCGGCAGAGCTGCTGCGCGCCCGCGTGCTCTGGGCGGCCGCCCCGCCCAGGGAACGGGGCAGCGCGACTGGGGCGGGTTCGGGCGCGAGAGGACGAGAAATGAGGAGATGCTGAAGATGAGGGGCAAGGATTCTAAAGAGGATGAGGAGGGCGAGGGGGGGCATGATGACGGCGAGGAGGACGAGGGAAAGGAGCGCGATGGGGGGCGCGGAGGAGGATGAGGAAGATGGGGGGGGGGGGGGGGGGGGGATGATTAGGATGATGAGGAGGAGGGAGAACGGGATGATGATGAGGAGGAGGATGAGGATGATGAAACGGATGAGGAGGGCGCGGCTGATGAGCGCGAGGATGGGGATGATGATGAGGAATGAGAGTGGGCCGTGTAGGACGAACTGTCAGATGAGGGCACGTCGCGGACTGGGGGGTCAAATCACTAAAACGGAGACGGCGCGATGATTACGTGGTGGACGCAAACGGGCGAGGGCGCATTTATAAGAGGTAGGGGCGCGCGCGACACACACGTGCACATGCAATCGCGAGTTCGCCCAGTCACGTCGCAGCTTTGCCGTTCCCGTATACACCTGAGATCGTCTGCGGTCGCGCGCGAGAGAGAGAGAGAGAGAGAGAGAGAGAGGGATAAATGATGGGGATGACGAGGCGGATATGCAGACGAGGGAGAACCCTAGGACGATGAGAATGATGATGAGGAGACGGAGGAGGAGGGGGGAGGAGGAGGAGGGGCGAGGCGGATATGGAGAACGGCAGGCGCGGGGGTTTAGCGGCACCCCGACCGCTGCCTCGCCCTTCTCAGTCTCGTCTGCCTGCAAGTCTGTGTCCCTTGCGTTGGAGCGGAAGGCGGCGGGTCCTTGATCGCTCTGCCCAGGTGGTCTTTGGCCGTATCTGGAGGGCCCGCCAAGGGGGCGCTGGCTCAGGCCTGATGAGTCGGGCCCACGCCAGGGGCAAACCAGGGGCCGTCCAGGCGCCCGCCCACCAGGGTTAGGTACACCCGGGGTTTTCCTGGCTGTCGCCCTGGCGTCGCCCTGGTTTTTTTTTGTCGCAGTGAGTATCAATGAGGTTGCGCGGAGTGCGCGGCTGCACCTATGCATGTTCGGTCTTGCCCGCGGCAGTTCAGTTCGAGCTGGGGGGGGGGGGGGGCGGCCGCCTCCCGCGTCCCAGCTCTTGCCCAGTGCTTGCAGCGTTGAAACTTTTCGCGCGGTCAGCACGAGCATGCGTGGTCTTGTCTCTAGTTAGTTGCGCGCGGCCCGATGCGACTGACCCTCAGGGCAAGCATCCGTGTGCATGCCCCACATCTGGGGCGAGGCCTGCCGCCGTCCTGGCGCTTCCTGCACCTGGGGTGGCAGGCCTCGTCGTCCTTGTGTGGGTGGTCGACTTCTTTTCCCAGTTTCTTGGCGGCGGTCCTGCCGCGGTGCGCACTGGCGCCCCCCTCCACTCTCTCCCTTGCAGCAATGCCTGTTTGGCGTGGGCGGGGTTCGGAGACGCGGCCCCCCGCGCCCCCCAGACCTCCTGCTTTTTAAAGCGTTGCAGATTCGGTCCAGGAGCAGAGGGGATCGCCTCCAGCCCTCTGTTCTTCAGACTTGAAGAAGTTGAAATGGAAAAAAACACAACAACAACAACAACAACAACAGCAACAACGACAACAACAACAATTACTAGCACGTGGGGACACTCCGTTCTCACCAGTGCCAGGGTTTTCATAGGAGGCGGGCAATGCCCCCACTTTGTGGGGGGGCCGGTTCAAGCTCTACCAAATTTCCAAACGACTCTTCGCCACCACCCACACCCAGCTTCCCGCCCTATGACGTTCGGACACTTCACTTCGTGGCATGCGGACGACCGTGGCTACTATTCAGGGCCCCGCGGCCGACGACGACGGCGTGCGCGCGCGAAGAAAAAACGAATGTGTCCCGCATGGTATTATTTGACAGGGATGATGGCCCTGGCAGGTGCGCAACCGTTGTTGCAGAAGTTCGAAAAAGTTGCTCGCAAAAGCCCGTTTGACAGAAATGTTTAAAAAGTGTTGGGTTTCCTACGAATCCGCAAGAGCGCGCGGGATGAATTTTTGACATTTTTTTGAAAAACCATTGTTTTTTTGATGTTTTTATGTTAAAATCGCTGCGAACACTAAGGTTTTGGAAGGATTTCGTCTTGCGCGCGCGAGTGTCCATTTTGCCTTATTTTTTGCAAGGGATTGGTTATGTTAGAACAAGAAATGTCCACTTAAGCCTATTTTTTGCAAGGGAAAGGGGGCGTCAACAAAACAACCGGATCTGGTACACACCGTTTTGCCTGAGACTTCCTCACGAAAATGATGAAAATGTGGCTGCGGCCTAGGCGCGGCGAGGGGGGCGTGCACCAGGGGGCCCAACAATAATTATTCTTTAGAAGTAATAATATTCAACAACAACAACAACAACAACAACAACAACAACAACAACAACAACAACAATTACTAGCACGTGGGGACACTCCGTTCTCACCAGTGCCAGGGTTTTCATAGGAGGCGGGCAATACCCCCACTTTGTGGGGGGGCCGGTTCAAGCTCTACCAAATTTCCAAACGACTCTTCGCCACCACCCACACCCAGCTTCCCGCCCTATGACGTTCGGACACTTCACTTCGTGGCATGCGGACGACCGTGGCTACTATTCAGGGCCCCGCGGCCGACGACGACGGCGTGCGCGCGCGAAGAAAAAACGAATGTGTCCCGCATGGTATTATTTGACAGGGATGATGGCCCTGGCAGGTGCGCAACCGTTGTCGCAGAAGTTCGAAAAAGTTGCTCGCAAAAGCCCGTTTGACAGAAATGTTTAAAAAGTGTTGGGTTTCCTACGAATCCGCAAGAGCGCGCGGGATGAGATTTTGACAATTTTTTGTTGAAAAACCATTGGTTTTTTGATGTTTTTATGTTAAAATCGCTGCGAACACTAAGGTTTTGGAAGGATTTCGTCTTGCGCGCGCGAATGTCCACTTTACCTTATTTTTTGCAAGGGATTCTTGAAATTTGATTATATTAGAACAAGAAATGTCATTTTCTATTGTTTTTTGCAAGGGAAAGCGGATTACAACAAAACAACCGGATCCTGTACACACCCTCTTTTCTGAGGCTTCCTCACGAAAATGATGAAAATGTAGCTGCGGCCTAGGCGGCGCAGGGGGGGCGCGCACCAGGGGGCCCAACAATAATTATTCTTTAGAATAAATAATGTTCAACAACAACAACGAAACGCATATTGAAATGAAACAACAATTACGCGACCGAGGAACCCCACATACTGATTTTATGTCTTGTGTGGACCGCCACTGCCACCGCCGTCATGCTCTCAGGTGCCCCCGGTGGTCGTTGAAAGGAGGGGGAGGACGTCTGGGGGGAGAGGAGGGTATGAGGAGTCATCTGCGACGGTCATATCCGGCGTCGCTACTTGAATACGAGAGGTAATACGCAATCCCGCACTAGAGGCCATGCCTGGACGACCCTGGCACGCATAGGGAGACCACCCCCTGCGCACCCCCTCTGGTGTCGAGAAAATGCCACGCCTGCAATGCCTGGACGCTGCGCACCCCCTCTGGTGTCGAGAAAATGCCACGCCTGCTATGCCTGGACGACCCTGGCACGCATAGGGAGACCCCCCCCTGCGCACCCCCTCTGGTGTCGAGAAAATGCCACGCCTGCTATGCCTGGACGACCCTGGCACGCATAGGGAGACCACCCCCTGCGCACCCCCTCTGGTGTCGAGAAAATGCCACGCCTGCTATGCCTGGACGACCCTGGCACGCATAGGGAGACCACCCCCTGCGCACCCCCTCTGGTGTCGAGAAAATGCCACGCCTGCAATGCCTGGACGACCCTGGCACGCATAGGGAGACCACCCCCTGCGCACTCAGCTAAGCTGAGCCGATCTGTGCTGTGCCGCGCTGTGCTTAGCCGAGCTGAGTGAGGTGAATGAGCGCGGGCGCGGCGCGGCAGGGAAGAGAAGGAGAGGGAGGAGAAGGAGAAGGAAAAGGAGGAGACGCGGGTGAGACGCAAAAGGGGGGAAAACCAAAACCCCACGAAGCATGTGGGGAACAACAACAAATACGAACAACAAACAAAAATCCTCCTCCTCCTCCTCCTCCTCCCCCTCTCCTCCTCCCCCCCTACCCCCCCTCTTCCCCCCCCCCCTCTCCCCCCCCCTCCGCCTCTTCTTCCCGAGCGCGGCCCGAGAGGGCTCTCAGACGGCCCAAGAGGGCCCCAACATGGCCTCGAGAAGGCCATGCAATGTGGCTCTCAAAATGGCCCAAATACGCGGCGTGGGGACTGGGCCGATTGGGCGCGGGCCCGAGGCGGCCCACGAATCCCAAAACAGCTCGCGCAGTGACCTTGCGATCCCGACGTCGCCAACGTGCTCTCCGCGTCTCGACATGCGCGTGCATTGCACGTGTATGCTCAACTTTATATATGTTTTTATATATATTATATATACATATTATAATATATATATATATATATATATATATATATATATATATATATATATATATATATATATATATATTACATGTGAAAGTTTCCCATATATATATATATATATATATATGTATGTATATACCTGCATGCAGGCATGCCTGCGCATGAATCTGTACATACTGCAACTATACATGTATACACATATGGATATGCAAACATACAAGCTTATGTGCACGCATGCGCAATTACGCATACAGATACGAAGTAAAAAAGTGTTCGGGCCAAGCCGACATAACAGAAAATGCGATCGGGACAAGCTAACAAAAAACAGCAATTTTCATCTGGATCCGGTTCCGGGATCGGAAGACCCTCTGGGCAGGGAGAACGCGCGGGCGGTGTTGCGGCGCCTCCAGACACAGTCTGGAGGGGCGGGAGTGGTCGTGGCCCGTTTGGCCGCGGCCACGGCGGCCACCACGGCGGACGCCGTGCGAGCGCCGCCGGGCGCTGCTTAACGCCCCCTGCCCACTCCTCCCGCCCTGGCTGGGCAGCACGGGCGCCTCCCCCGTGCCCCTTCTCTCGCTGATGGCGCGCCGGCGCCCCCCCGCGCTGCCGGCCGCCCCTTCCTGGACCTCGGCGGGGCGGTGGGTGATGCCGCGGAGGCCCCCTCCCCACCAAGCCGCGGCGTGCTGGGCTCGGTCAGGCCCTCCCCCCCCGACGCCCTTCCCGACGCTTTTCCCGGCGCCCGCGGCCGACCCCGCCGACGCCCTTCCCTATGCCCTTGCGACTGCGACCCCCCCCCCGACGCCTTTCCCGACGCCCGCGCCGGCCCCCCTGTCGCCGCCGTAGTGTCCGTAGGTTCGTCGTGGGTGGCCTTTTCCCTCCTGGCCCCTAGCCCGGCCCTGCTGCTGCTGCTGCCGCTGCTGCTGCCGTTGCTGCGGCTGCTGCTGCTGCTGCTGCTGCTGCTGTTCCTCCCCCCCCCCTCTTCCTCCCCCTTGCTTTCCTTCCGCTTCTGCTCGTTGCTTCCCTCCCTTTCCTTTCCTCCTGCTTGCTGCCTGCTGTTTCCGCCTGGTCAGTTTTCTGCCTGCCCGCCCGCCCCGCCGGCCCTGGCCCTCCGCCTGGGCGTTCGTCGTCGTCTGCCTGCTTCTCCCCTCCTCGCCCCCTTCCGCCGGGCCGCGCTGCCTGCCCGGAACCGCGAGGCGTTCAGGGTTTGCTCTGGGAGACGCAGGAATAATCGAACGCGGGCGGCGAGGACAGTGATCAGCGGTGCGTTTAGCGCCCTCCAGCAGCTTTGGAGCGGCTAGCGCCGCTCGCTTGTGCCTATCTGCGCTGCTACTTTGAACGCCAGGGCGCTGCGCTTCCTGGAGGCCTCAACTCGCTTGAAGGAGCGCAAGCCCTTGCGCGGTCTGCCGCAGAGCGGGGCGATGGTAGCAATTCTGGAAACGCGCGGTTCAGACGCGGGCCCGAAAGAATGGGCGCGCCACTCGCACGAGCCAGTCCAGCTCACCTCCTTCGCCCCCCCCCTGGTCCCAAGTCCAATCGCACAGGCAGAGTGGCTACTTTGTTCCCCTTTTTTCCAATGGTCCGAGGTTTGATGGCAGATTTTCGCCCCCCATCTCAATCGTTTCTTATGAGGCTCTCGTTTCTGGGCGTGCGTTGCGCGCGAGGGTTCGGCCCCGTGATGAGCGAACGTGGATATCGCATTTCAGCGTTCACAATCGCGAGCTCAACGTGCAGGGGGGACTTCTTGTCTCTCGGTGGATTCAGGAGGAGACAGAAAGCAGTTGCCGTCGGCCGCGCGAACGTCTCGCCCTCTTCGCTGGCAGTTTTAATGTTGTTTAGATTTCCTCTCATCCTCTCGCTACTGACCCTGATGCGGAGCTTTCTGACCCTGTTATTCCTCTCCGAGCATGGCGAGAAGCGCTAGGGCCTCTGGAATTCCAACTCGAGGCCCCGACCCACTGCCACCCCGCCGCGAAAATGGCTTCTCACATCGATCGGATTTTCTCTTCGGCCCCTGGCCGGGCCCTCTCTCAGCCTTCCACGGGGGGCCGAGTCGCCCGTGACCCAAAGGTTCAGCAGAGCTTATGACTGTCCGACCACTCGCCCGTCTGCGCGTGCACGCAGATTTGAGATCCCACGCCTCTGGAGCAGCGCCCGATTCCGAGTATGATTTTCAGGGCCGCCGGGTACGGGGGCTGCCTGGCTCGTGTCATAGAGTCCGCGCCGCCCAAAGATTGGAGGAGCCAACCCCGTCGACATCAAAACCTCGATGATCGAATCCGCTCGACGTGCTCGAAATGGCAACATTCACTCGAAACCGAACGGCGCGCTCGCGAGGTACATCGCGATTCGCAGTATTGCTCGGGCAGTATTCCAGAAAATCTACGGCGCCGCACAGAAGCTGATCAGGCCCCAGCCGCTGGCGAGAGGGCGCCTGTCCGTGGGCCGCGACTCGAGATGAATTGCCTTGGCTTCCCTGATCGAGTTCTCGGAGCTTTCCAGCGCGCCGCGCTCGGGGGTGGCGATCTCCGCGACATCCGAGCTCGGAGCCAGGACTCGCGACGAGCCCAACTTCCACCGGCGGGCCCGTCTCCAAAAGCAGCAAAAACGTCTAGTCGAGGTCCAGAAGTCGCGACCCCCCTTCGACGAGCGCATGCATCTTGCTGGCGTCAAGCTGGACAACGGTACCATCGCCCAGGAATCGGGGCAGATGCGTGCGCGGCTCAGTTCGCACTGGGGGCGCGGTTCCACCGCCGAGCCGTCTGCCTCGGACATGGCTGCCGAGCTGCCGCGCCAGCGCGCGCCGCTGTTTCCTGCGATGGGCGCGCCGCCGCCGAGCATCCACGCGATCGAGAGAATCCTAGAACGAGCTCGCCCTTCGGCCCCTGGCCCTGACAACCTCCCATGCGAAGCCTGGGGAGCGGCCCCTGGTAGGGCTGACGTCCTCTATGGCGGCGTGAGATGGGTGCTTGACGGCGCCTCCCCAAGTTACGAGTCCAACCATGTGATTGAAGATTCTACCCCGAAGGGGCCCGAGGGCGACGACGGCAACGGGGCGGCGAGATCGGCGGGGCATGCCAGACTCTTCGGCCTCAAAAGCGCCGGCAACAAGATCATCGCCGCTGCCTTCTGCTACAGCCTCAACGGAGTTGCCCCAGGCCTCGATCACATTCAAAGAGGATCCGTTGCGGGGAGGGACTTCGGGGACAACATCACTGACTTGGATGTGCGCGCTAGGCCTCGCGGCATGGGCGATCCGCCCCTCGCCCCGATCCTCGCGGGGTGCGACTTTGGCCGAGCGCTTCCCTCCATGCCGCAGGGGTGGCTGCTGGCCGTCGTCGACTCGCTCTCCATCTCTGGCGCTTTGGAGGGCTACTTCAGACCGCGCAATGCTGATGTGGCGTGTTGCGGGGGGGGGAGCTCGGAGACGTTTCTCTGGTATCGTTTCTGATCGCCAGTGGCATTATCCAGGGGTGTCCAGGTTCGGGATTCTCATTTGCGCTGGGAATGGGCCCGTTTCTGCAGCGCTTCCGTGGCAAGATCGACTCGCCCGCCGACGACATCACTCGCGCTTGCGCCGACGACATGGGCGTGGCCTTGCGTCGCCTTCGGCGCCTTTGCCTGCTTTCCAGGTCTTCGAGGCTGCTCGGATCATTGTGCAGCTGCAGGTACATGCGGCAAAGTGTAAGATCGTTCCTGTGGGCGCCCTATCACCTCGAGGTTCAAGTTGCGGATTAAAGTGTGGCTCCTGTAGAATATCACCGATGGGAAAGACTTCGAAGTGGGTGGCGAGCTGGGGTGCCTCGGCGCGCTTCCCGGCCCCGGCGCGTCTCCCGAGGGCCCCTGGATGAAGCCGATGGCGAAGTGGTGGTCTCGAGCGCAGGCCCTCGGGGGCCAAGACATTTCCCTTGTGGTCCCGGCTGGCAACTGCCGGTAGAGGTGCCCTAGCGTGCCCTCGTACGTGGCACAGTGCCCCCCTCCTCCTGCTCGCCTCCTTCATGACGAATATCGCGTATCCCCGAGATTCTTTAACATGCTGTATCGTGCCCCCCCCCAATGCCGATTGGCACAACTTATTCAGATGGGGAGGCCCTAAGACCAGCAGTGCGCATGCAATGTATCATTCTGCGCTAATGAGGGCAGCTGGTTGCCCGTTTGCTTGTTGGAGAGAGAGGGGATGGAGCTCCTCGGTGAAGCAATCCTCCTTGGGATTCCCCGAGAACTTGCCCGTGCTGGTGCTGCTGCTGCGGAAGCTCTCCAGGTCGCTCGAGAGCCCTCCCCCCGCCGAGACCCCGAAGCAGTTGAATCCCCAGAAGATATGCACATCCTCCTTCAACCTCGCGCTGCGCCCCGACAACCTCCTGGACACCTTCCAGAGGCGTCTCAGTCGTTGGCGACCTGATGCTCGCTCGATCATCCTGCTCGTAGACTAGGAAAACATGAGATTGGCCCTCCCCCCCTTCCTCCCGCCCGTCGTTCTGCTGTCCTCGAGACCTATGGACTTTGTCGATGCGCGTCCGCTCGGTTCCAGGAGACCCGAGGATGTTTTCTTGGGTGCCATGGTGCAGAGGACTCTTTTGCTCAGTCTGGAGCTGCAGCGTCTTTCTATGGCTCCTAGTAGTGCAGACAGGGCGCTTAGTTGGTGGAGAGCCCATCTCACGTCTCGGGTTGTCAGATCTTTCGGAAAAGAAGTTTCGCGCTGTGGTGTTCGCGTTTTTCTCTTTATGATGCGCTGAGCGCGATGCCCAAAGATCGGGCGGGGCAGATCCCGCTGAAGCAGGCGAGGTCAGTCCCCGCCGCGGTCAGGCAACAGGTGCGCAGGCCATGTTCACCGGCGAGCTGAGCACCTGGGACCCGGCCACGCTCGAGGAGGACGGGGGGGGAGGGGGCGAGTCGAGAACCCCGCGGGCCTGCAGGAAACAGCGGCCAGCGGCGAAATGCTGGCCCCCCACCCTCGGCGGCGGCGACGGGGTCGAGGGCAGCTCTTGGCGGCTCGCGCCGCGAGGCCAGGACTGCGATGCAGGGGGCCCGTGGAGGAGCGATGTTGGCGGCCAGGCTCGCCCCGCCCGGTCCTTATTCATCGTGCTATGGCAAGCGGGCCGGGCGATCAAAGTCGGGGGGCCCAGCCGAAATCTCGGTGGATCTCCGCCGCGTTGGGGGCGTCGTGGTCAGCGTTTCGGTGCGGGCGCGCTGGCTTCAGTCCGATCTGGGGCCCCGGAGAGGCCCGAAGCCTTCGCGTTCTGGGCTATCGGTTCTGCGAGCGGCGCCGGCGTCGAGAGTTTCTGCCTGCGCCCGCGTGGGCGCAGTCGTCTCCGTGCCAGGCGGGTGTTTTGTTCCTTTCAGGGTCCGCTGGGCCAGAATGAACGCTGATGGTGCGCGCGCGGGAGGATCTGGAGGCATTGCTCCGGCGCGCGGGCCAGAGTGGTCTGTGGCAGCAGAGGGCCCAGGGCCGGGGCTCTGCCCGACAGCCCCTCGGGCGCAAGTTTCAGTCGGGCATGTCCCTCTACGGGGGAGTTGGGCAATGACAGTGCGGGCGCCGTTTGTATGTTGTATGTCGCGCAAGCCACGCGGGGTGCGCGCGCGTGGCGCGACGCGCCAGACAACAGTAGAAGGACGAGGAGCGAGGGCCCAGGCTCGAAGAGGACACGGGGGCGGGAACGAAACGTGAGGGGGGCCGAACAGTCGGCGCGGCAGCAGCAGGGAGTGGCAGGGGGAGGTGGGCGACGACAAAAGCGACGGGAGGAGACAGGTGAGCGTTGCTTGTGTCGGTCGCGCTCTAAAGATGCAGCGCTGCCTGCGCCATTTCGCCGTGGCGCTCGACATGGTTGAACCTGCTCATAGCTAGTGCAAGGAGCGAGCGAGGCCCGGCTCGCCCGCCAGCTTCTCCGCCTCTTTCCAGCAAGTTTCAGTGCTGGAGCTAAGCGTTCGAAGTCGCGCCGCCAGGTCTGCGGGCGGCCCGCGGGCCAGGACGTCCAGGTCGGGGTCGCGCAC
Source organism: Prorocentrum cordatum (assembly GCA_963575745.1). Classification (NCBI taxonomy): domain Eukaryota; class Dinophyceae; order Prorocentrales; family Prorocentraceae; genus Prorocentrum; species Prorocentrum cordatum. The sequence goes on from CAUYUJ010018859.1 coordinate 28,876, forward strand.
TACCAGGGGATTGTCAACGGTCGTCGCCATCGACGGCATCGCGTAGAGATGCAGCCAAAGGTCTTTTATGTTTATCTTCATCGTTGCACCCGGCGTCGACAATGACGCCGCGGTGCCTGGCGCGGCCCTGGCAGGGCGTGGGCGCCAGGACCTCGGCATGGGAGATGGCCAGGCCGGCGCGCGTGACCTTGCGCTTCAGGAAGTGAGACGGGCCCGAACTCTGCGGCTCGATGAACACGAGGCGCGCCGCGTCTGCGGCGTCGATGCTGCCATCGAGCTCCGCGGGCTTGTCGCCGCCGGGACCGCCTGGATTTGTTCGCGCGCACCCGCGCGCCGTGTGGCTGGTGGCGCAGGTGCACCAGACGTCGCTCGGCCTTCGCAGCCCCCGCTTCGTCCTCGTCTTCGGGTTGACGGCCAGCTACAGAGCTGGTAAGCACACCTATCGCATTCATAATGATTCGGCGCGTTCGGCTGTTGAATCCACAGGTCTGAACTCGGTCTGTTAGCCGAGCTAGGTCCGCAAACCTATTTGTATTATTCGAGTCGTCTTGACAGACGCTCTCGGTTTTCTGTGCTTAACTCGAGCTGTAGGACAGCTATAGAGCTGGTCAGGTGGGCGACCTCGCCCTCGGCGTCCTTGTAGCCATCTGGTCTGGTCCAGGTGCTCCTGCAGGGGGGGGCGCGTGCCCGCGTGCAGGGGTGGCACCCTGCGCGCGGCGCTCGCTTCACCCGGTTTGACGCAGGACCGACAGACAAGTTCGTCAAATATTGCGCGTGGCACCTGGGGGCGCAGGCTCGGCGCGCTTCTCAAGGGATGCATGGAGAATGTGCAGATCAGAAAAAAACAATTCGTAAAATCAGGTTCTGGCTGTCCCAACATAAGACCTAGCAGCTGTCGAGCGCGGCGACTGTTTCGCAGATCGCAGCCCCAGGGATGGCGAGGTCCAATCTGAATTAGGGTGTGACGTCACTCCGCTGGACCCCCAGCAGCTTTCGAAAGCGGCAACATTTCGCATGCCGGAACCCCACATGGATGGCGAGGTCTCATCTGAATCTGCGTGGCACGTCACTCCGCTGGTCGCCCCAGCAGTGGCGACAGTTTCGCAGATCGCAGCCCCACAGGGGTGGCGAGGTCGAGTCTGAATCTGCGTAGCGCGTCACTCCGCTGGACCCCCCAGCATCCCCGAAAGTGGCGACGCTTTCGCAGATCGCAGTCCCACAGGGGTGGCGAGGTCGTGTCTGGATCTGCGTAGCACGTCGCTCCGCTGGACCCCCCAGCAACCCCCCGAATGTGGCGACAGTTTCGCAGGTCGCAGCTCCACGGGGAGGGCGAGGTCTAATATGTCGACATTCTCGCAAACCGCAGCCCCGCGGGGAGGGCGAGATCTAATCTGAATCTCCGTACCACGTCACTGCGATGGACCCCCAGCACTCCCCCTCAAGCGGCGACAGTTTCGCAGGTCGCACCCCCCCACTGTGGCGAGGTCCATTATGAATTTGCGTAGCACGTTACTCCGCTAGACTTTCCCAGCGAACCTGGACAGTGGCGACAATTTCGCAGGTCGCAGCTCCACGGGGAAGGCGAGGTCTAATCAGAATCAGCTTAGCACGTGATTCTGCTGGCAGCCTCGAGAGTGACATTTTCGCAAGCTGCAGCCCCATGGATGGCGAGGTCGAATCTGCATTTGCGTACCACGTCACTGCGATGGACCCCAGCAACCCCCCGAAAGTGACGACAGTTTCGCAGGTCACCCCCCCCACCGCGGCGAGGTGTAATATGAATTTGCGTAGCACGTTGCTCCGTTGGACTTCCCCAGCAGTTCTCGAACATGGCGACAGTTTTGCAGATCGCAGCTCCACGGGGAGGGCGAGGTCTAATCTGAATCTGCGTAGCACGTGATTCTGCTTGACCCCGCAGCAGCTTTCGAAAATTGCGGCATGTTCGCAGATCGCAGCCCCACAGGGCTTGCTGCGAGGTGTATTATGCATATGCGTAGCACGTCACTCCATTGGACTGCCCAGCATTCCTCGAAAGTGGCGACGTGTTCGCATATCGCAGCCCTGCAGTGATGATCAGGTAGGAGGCAAGCTGGCATGCAGTATAGAGCGAGGTAAGAGACAGGTCGGAAGAATGAGAAGAGGAGGGGTGCGGGAAGGAGGCGCGCGACCAGTGCTCTTTTCATCTCGAGTACTCATCTGTTTCATGTTGTGTTTTTTATTTACATTTACGTGTCTATAGATGTATGTAGTTGTATGTTTCTATATATGTGTGCGTATATATACACATATATATAACGAACTGTGTGTAGAACAACTTATTTACGACAAATATGATAGCATGAATAGCCATATTTTCATGTTTGAAGTCAACAACCTATTTCGAATACTTGTTTTTTTCTCCTCCCAAATCCGCCTGTAGGAGGACATGCCCGACTTAAGCTTAAGCCCGATTGAGGGCCTGGTGCCCTCGAGGTCGGCGTACAGCCTTGTTGGCGGTTGCGTGTACCTCACGGTCACTATCGTGCAGACCTGGAACCAGTCCGTGCACAGGATCCACGCCTGGGATTTTTCCAAATCCACCGATTTTGAAACGTGTCCCCGAGAGTCTCGCGGAGCGTTGGATGCCGATACTTCCTGCCCTACCAGGGGCGGGGCTGCATCCATCTCAAGAGCCCTGTGAGATCCTGGGGGTATGAGTAACAGGGCACCGAGAAGCGCTCGCCCTGGGGTATGGATGATGGTGATTCCCAGCGCACTTGGGAGTTCGGAGTAGGATGCGGACCCAGACGTCCTCCCATGTGTTTTTTTCAGTCCGCTGCCCCAGAGCGTTCGACCTACCCCAGGGGTAGTTTTGCATCCCGCATCCAATGTTGATGATCCCATTGCTAGAAGGCGGCCCCTCGGGGCCGACATGAAGGAAACACCCAGCGATCGAAAGCTCATATCGCCAGACATCTGGGGATGATGGAGCATGTGGGCCCTCGACGTCCCCATATCGGTGGATGTGGGTGAGCCGCTGGGGAGGGCAGGACCTGGCAGCACTACGCCCGCAAGGAGCGCGAACGGGCCGAGCTCATGGGCTTCATCCGCGAGGCGCGCGAGCGGGGCGCCCTGCCGCCGAGCGACGTGCACGGCTTCGAGTGACGCGCGGCGCCTGCGGGGCCGCGGCGCGCGCGCCGCCGCGACGCCCGGCCCAGACCTCCGACGTCCTGGCGTCTGCGGGTCGTGAGCTCCAGGAGCTCACTGCCCTCGGACCAAACGTGAAAGAGCGACCCTTCGCCGCAGTGACCTCTGGTGCGCGCCCACGGGGGCTTCCCGATCGCCGAGTGCAGTGCGAGGGCAGCGTCTTGCGCGCTTGTGTAGTTGGCCCCCCCCCCAGCGGCCCTCAAGAAGCCGCGCACCAGAGGTCACTCTTGCCCAGGGCCACTCTTGCCTGTAGGGCCGCCGACGGCCGCTGCAGGCCGCGAGGCCGCCGATGTCGACCCGCCGATGTCGACCCGCAGGGGTGCGAGCTGCGGCCCCGTGGCGGCGGCGCTTCGTCTTCGAGGGCTCGGGGGGGGACGCTGATTCTGATGTGTTCGCACATGCTCTGGGCCTTAGGGCGGCTTCCTCGTCGCCACGGCTGCATCAGCCTCGACATTCTGGCCAGTGCGCGCACTGGGACGGGTCCGGGGGCCCATCCTATGGGGGATGCGCTGGGCGCCCCAGGGAGCGCCTCGTCTTCAAGGAGCCGAAGGGTCGATCTCTCCGGAAGGCAGCGGATGGCCCTCCGCGGCTACTGCAACTTCGCCCTGGAAGAGGGCGCGTGCCATCAGGCGCCTGGCCCCGGCCCGGCGTGGCCCCAGCGCAGCGCCTGGTGCAGGCGCCGCAGCAGCAGCGTCTGTTGCTGATCGCGGCGCAGCTGCAGACGCAACCAGCGCAGCGCCCAGTGCCAGCGCAGTGCCCGTGTTCACTCGCTTGTCACCTGCGTACCACGAGACCTGATTCTTTGTGCTGGGTAAGGTGGCTCTTGGGGGAACAGGGAGGGCCCGCGGAGGCCAGCCAGAACAGGGGAGGCTTCGCCGGCGGAAGCCTGGGGGCGGCGGCGGAATTGCAGAGGCGAGCGAGTTCCCCAAGAGAGGGCAACGCTGGCGCACCCAGGGCCCTCATGGGCGGGCAGGGCGGGCGGACCCCAACGGGCGGGTCGGGCCAGGCCAGCCCAGCGGGTCCTGACCCGCGGGTCGGGCACGAGGCCCCCGATGGGCGGGTCAGGCGGGCGGAACCTTCGCGAGTGGGGACACGAGCGAGCATTATTTGTCGTGTAGGACCATGATCCAGCGGTCCCGCATGGAAGCATACCCAGACCCACGCGGACGCGCACGGATCCGCACCGCCCCGCACGGACCCAATCGGACCAATACCCAGACAGCCCAACGCAGAGTCCGTACAGACCCAGGTCCAGACCCAGACTTTTCCGCACCGACCCGCTCGGACCCAGAACACGACCCACGGACCGCCCCGCACGGAGCCCGCGCGAAGCCGAACGGACCCACGCGGGCCCAGACTCAGACCCAGACCCGCGAACGGTCTTCCACGGAACCCGCACGGACCCGTGCGCACCCGTATCCATACCCAGACCCAGAAAGACCCGCTCCGACCAGCACGGAATCACGCGGACCCGTACATGGCCTCACATGGAGCCCGCACGGATTCACGCGGACCAAGACCCACATATTGCCCCGCACGGACCCGCGCGGACCCGCGCGAACGCAGCCGAACCCGCACGGAGCAGCGCGGACTCAGAGGAGCTCAGAGCCCGCGCGGACCCTTCTGGATCCACACGGAACCAGACCCAGACCCGCGGACCGCCTCTCACGCGGCGCCCGTGCGGGTCCCACACAGACCCAGTACCATACCCAGATAGACCCGAGCGGAGCCCGCACGGACCCGCACGGATGCACACGGACTCAGACCCAGATCCAGACCCAGGCGAAGCCCGCACGGTCCCACTTGGACCCACACGGACCCGAACCCAGACGGGCCGGCGCGGACCCGCGCGGACCACCTGCGGGGAGCCGCTCGTGGCCGCACTGACAGCTGAGCCGCACGGAGCCGCACGGAGCTGCACGGACCCACGCGGACTCGACCCACGCGGACCCAGCTGTATCCGTACGGACCAACGGACGGCCTTCCGCGTGGCCCGCACGGACCCATGCAGACGCATACTCAGACCCAGACGTACCCACACGGACCCGCATGGACCCACGCGGACCCATACTTGGCTCTACACGGTCACTCATGGACACAGACCGAGACGGTACCTGCGCGGACCTGCCGACCCGCACGGATTTACGCGGACCCGCACGGATTCGCATGGAGCCGCATGGGCCCGCACGGAGCCGCACGGTCCCGAGCGTACCCGCACGTACCCGCACGGATCCGCGTGGATCCACACGGACGCGTGCGGACTCGCATGGGTCCGCATGGACCCGCACGAAACCACGCGGACCCGCAAGGTCTATTTTGTCCGGAAGGTAGGGTTTGGCGGGCGAGGGTGTCAGGCAGGGCGGGGGCTCGGCAGCGGGGTGGGGGCCCTCAAAGGCAGGGTCCAGCGGGGGAGGGTGTGTTAGATCCGGTGGGGGCGTGGCGAATGGGCGGAGTCGGAAACTGGTGGGAGTTGGAGTTCTTCCTCCAAGAAAGTCCAGCGGTGTGTCAGGGCAGGTGTAGGCGTGTCGACCTGGCGCGAAGTCGAAAACTGATTGGGGTGGGGGGGTCCTCAAAGGTGGGGTCCAGCGGGCGAGGGTGTCAAAGCAGGTGGGGGCGTGGCGATTGGGACAGGGTCTGATATTTGGGGGGGGGCCCAGCGGGGGAGGCTGTCAGGCCAAGTGGCGACGTGGCGTCTGGGGCGGGGTCAGATGTTTGTGGGACCCTCAGCGGCAGGGCCCAGCGGGCAAGGGTGTCAGAGTCGGAAAGATGCAGCGGGGGCGTCAGAGTAGGAGGGCGTGGCGATCGGGGTGGAGTCGGAAACTGAAGGGGTGGGGAGTCGTATTCAAAAGGGAGTGTCCAGCGGGCCAAACCATGCGGGGGCGTGGCGGCTTGGGCAGAGTCGGGAATGGGACGGGGGCGAGGGCTTCTTCAAAGGTAGTGTCCAGCGGGTGAGGGTGTGGTGGGGGCGTTGCGACTGCGGCAGGGTCGGAGAGTAGAGGGACTTGGGGGTCCGGCGGGCTAGGGTGCGGCGACTGGGGCAGAGTGGGAGCCCAGAGGGAGTGCGGGGCGTCTACTGGGCGAGGGCCTTTGGCCAGGTAGGGGAGTGGTGAGCGTGGGGGGGGGCGGGACGTGGAAGGTGTGGAGTATCTTTCAAGGAGAGGCTCACGGAGTGAGGGTGTCAGGCAAGGGGGTGGCGAGAGCGAGGTCAGGGTCGCGGGGCTGAGGGCTCATTGAGAGGATCTGAGTGGCCGAAGCGTCCACGGTGCAAGATCAATGTATGTGGATGGAAATGTCATCGCGCACACTTCTGAGGGATAGTCCCTCTTGAACTGGGTGAGCGGTTCGGATCTTGCTTCCCAGGTGAGCAAGCCTCAGCCGTACGACTTCGAGGAGAACAGGTTCTTCTACAACCACGCTGTCAAGGCCGTTCGGGCCTCTGCTGTGAAGCACTCCAACTTGGATCTGTGGGGGAACCTCCACAGATCAAGAGCTTCGCATGCTTGCCTCCCTCATAAGAGCAGTCGGCATGTATGTAATGGCCTTCGGCCCATCCCGCCACAGTGCCTGGGTTGTGGGTCGGAACTCTTAGGGATTAGTTGTTTGATCTAAACGGTTGGACCCCGCCCTCCCCAGTCGGTTTGGGTTTCTTCTTTCTCCCTGCCATTGCCTCTGCTGCTCCTCTTTCCCCCTCTCTCCCGCTCAAGCCTTCGGGGCTCAAAGCCCTGGAGCCGACCTCAGGAGGTCTGGGCGCCCCCCGGGCGCCCGGAAGCGCGCGTGCGATGGCCGGCTGGCGCCTGGCGCCGGCGGGTCCCACACGCGGGCTGGTTGCGCTGGCTGCCAGCGCGGCCGCCCCGCTCAGCACAGCTGCGGCCCGCGCCGGATGGGCTGGCCCAGCCGAGGCCCGCGAGGCCCTGCCTGGGCGCACCGTGCCGTACTACGACGACTCCGAGTACGGCGCGGAAACGACGAGCTAGAGGAGGGAGGTGAGGCTGCTGGCAGCACCCAGGCGCCGCCCGACAGCGGGCCGCCGGGCGCGCCCCCCCCGCCGCCCACCCACGCCGCCGGAGGAGTCGACAACGCCAGCAACGCCACCAGCGACCTCAGGGATGGGGAGTCATGGATCGGCGGCTGGGGTGTATGGGCGCTGGGATGGAGGCCCCTGGGTGAAGGCACCTGGGCCTGGCGCCTGAGCGGCATGGGCGGGGGCGCATACGAGAAGCTGGACAGCCTCGGAAACGCCTTCTCGACCCACGCCGAGACGGGCTGGCAGACCAAGGACGGCGGCTGGTTCTTCTTACGCCCTCGAGAAGCTGGGCCTGACGGTCTTCGGGGCCGCCTGGCCAGTCGTGGCGTGGACGTTCATCTTCCTGACCTTCCTCGCGATGCTCGCCTTCCTCACCCACATTTGCCGGGCGCTGTTGGCCCCCTGCGCCGCCGCCCTCTGGTTGATTGGTCTTCTGGCGCGGTGCTTCAAGTGCCGCCGGCGAGAGCCTGGCGATGCAGCTGCCGAAAGGTACCTGCCGCCGGCTCCGCCTGCCCTTACCCAGATTCACTGGATGGGGCCAGAGACCGGACCCGCTACGACCACCGAGTACTACAGCAAGAAGGTGAAGGGTCGTGGAACGGGGAGGAGGCCCAACGACGTGTTGGGTAAAATTGACGACCATGTCGCCCGTGTGCGGATCGACCTCGCGGAGCCCAAGCGGATCGACCGGACGGGCCTTTGGGTGGATTACCTAAGCGTGAAGGGGGCCAGCTCACGCACCCTCCGCCAGAAGCTGGAGACGCTCGAGGGTCGCTCGATCCACCTGCGCCGCAACGTGGCCTGCCGTGACCGGCCTGGGGGAATCCACTGCAAAGAATACGCAGCTCTGGACTCCGAGGCGATCGTGGACATCGGCTCCCATGCCAAGTTCACCTCCTGCCGCGGCATCTTCCTACTCTGGCGAGCTTTCGGATCTCGGGCGTGGCACGTGGCGGATCATTGTGTTCACATGCTGCATCTTGTCCTGCGGATGCTCTTTCTGCTGCTGGCGACGCCGCCGTCGTAAGACAGGCGCTGCGGAGCCAGGCGTTGCAGGAAGTGTCGCAGAGGTCCTTGATGAGGAATCCGAGTCAGAGGTGGAGGCTGAGGACAAGCCATGTGAAGCAGTTCGGGTGGGCATCGTACTTCGTGGAGGCGCTCGCCCCTTGGCCCCTGACGGCTGCCGTGACGCCGCAGAGGCCGAGCCAACCACCCTGCTCATGGAGGATGGTCAGGCTTCCGATCTCCCGCCTCCTAGCGACGGGAGGAACTCCTTCGCCCATCTCTGCGCCCGTCATTCGCAGGTCTACCGAGCCACACGGTATCGTGACAAGTGCTCCATGGTGACCTGCTACCGCCAGGCAGTCGGCAACGCCGAAGGTGCACCACTTTGTCTCCTTCACCTGGGTGGAGAAGCGGGCAGGGCTGCGCAGGCCACTGCTGCCGCGCCGAATCGCGGGCTCTTCTCGGGCTTGAGGCGGCAGGTGGCCCGCAGCCGCAGCCCTCGGGCTCGCGAGCCGGGGGCCCCTGCAGCGACGGCTCCCCCAGCAGATGGAGCCCGAGGGCCAGAGGGTCAGCGTGGGCAGGCAGCACCACGCCCGTCCCCTCGCGACGCGCCGTCTGCGCCACGGGCTCCACCCGCCAGCGTTCGGTTCGAGGCCTCACTTTCACCAAGGGTGCCCTTGCCGCGGAGCGCCAGCCCCGCCCCGAGTAAGGAGATCGACCAGGGCGACCACCTGGCGCTACGCGTTCGGGCGCAGTGGGCAGCCGGACCGCAGTGGATCGTGTTCTTGGGCAGGTCAAGACCTGGAGAAGGACCACTGGGGGGCGGCAGCCTGACCGTGGTAGACGTCGAAGAGCCGCGCAATAAGGACCGCCCCCCGGGAGACCTCGAGCGGATCTGCTTCGCTCTCAAGACCGCGGGGATCGAGCACGCCCCCGCCGCCAGCGACCAGGGCAAGCCCCCCACCGGCTACCTTGAGGAACGCTTGCGCCACCCGCCGCTCGGAGCGGAAGAGCTGGGGATCAGCGTGCACGGCACCGTCGTGAGTAAGTCCGCGTGGGAGAAGCTGCACCCCTGGAACGGGGTCCCCGTGGGCGGGAAGGCCAGGGGGATCAGCCGCCCCCAGTGGGCCCAGCTCCGAGCCCGAGGTGACCAACTTGTATGTCAGCACCCGGCTGGCGCGTCAGGCGACGCCAGTGGTGCACTGCACTCCGCCCCCGACGGGATGGACGCGCAGCTCAAGAAGCACTGGGCGAGGCTCGACCGCAGCAGCTCCCCCAAGCCGCCCTTCGGCGTTGGGTGGGGCCTGGGCGAGGAACGCGATCAGGCCCCCCCCGCCCCGCGCCGCTCCTCAAGCAGCCCTGGGAAGGCCCCCGAGGAAGAGAGCACCAGGGGGGCCATGCTGGGGTTGTATTTCGCAGCTCATGAAGGAGGGTCAGACGACGCTTCCGCGCTGCAGAGCGTCGCGGCCGGGTACGACGAGGACATCACCGTCGTCCTGGAGCATCTCATCAAGTACACCCAGCGCCTCATGCGCAACAGCGGGGCCGATGAGCGAGTCAGGTATCAGGCACATGTCAACCGATGGGAAAGAATGCTGGAGCGCGTCAGGGCCGAGAGGGGCGAGAGCGCGAGCCCGCCGCTCGCCAGCGGCCTCCTGGAGCTCGACGCCGAGCGCCGCCCCGACACCAGCCAGGAGCCAAGCCAGCCTGTGGCCCCCCCTGGGCTGGACCCAGCAGCGAGTGCCCCGCCCCTACCGCCGCCGGCCACCCCGCCTGGCGTGCGAGCACCTGGAGCCTCGCGCCTCACCCCTCCAGGCCTGATGCCAGGCCTTGTCCCGAACCCCGGGCAGATGTTCACCAACAGAGGTGCCTACGGGCAGGGGGGGCTGGTGAGGCCCCCAGGTCAGCCTGAACGGAGGTACGCTGCAGGAGCTGGCGAGAGCGACCCCTCGGCCGCCATCACCACCTACGCGCAGGTTCTTCAGGACGGTCAGGAGCAGCAACACCTGGACAACATGCGGTTGCTGCAGGCGGTGGACAGCCTGCGCAGATCCGGGGAGGAGGAGAAGGTGGCGCAGCGTGGGGCCCTCGGCGCCATCGGGCGAGCCGAGGAGCTGGATGTATACCTGGCCCGAGGTTGCGACGCCCTCGACGTGGAGGTTTGCGGCGCGCTAACCGGGCGGGAGCTGTTCCACGGACTCAAGCGCGCCTGTGAGCATGCCAAGCTCGCGATGCAGGCGGTGAACTGGCCCACCACGGTGACGAACAGGATGGCGCACGGCGTCGCCGCCTTCTGCTGGGGGGGGGGCGGGGCCGCAAAGACCTGACCGAGTGGTCGGTCTCCGTATCGGACTTCCCCCACTACAAGGCGGAGGTGTTCGACGCCTACACCATGCCCACGTGGTGCAAACTTCAGCCGCGCCCCCGGCACCCAGTCGTCTTCTCTCAGTACTGCGCGTGGGTAAGGCAAGCCGAGAACGCCATCACCGTCTTCGGTCTGGTCTACGGGCGCATGCGCGAGCCGGAGAGGCGCCGGGCCTTGGAGACCCTGCGCCTGGACTACGAGGAGGACGACGTGGCCTTCCCCGCAGACTACGCGCACAGTCTTTGGGAGGAGCTCGCCGCGACTTGGTGCGAGCAGCTTCGGGAGAAGCGGAGGGAGGTATGTCGCATCCTGGGGCTCACCAACCCGCGCAGGGAGGACATCAAGACCGTCGCCCTCGCCCCGACGGGACCAACTGGGAGCGCTTGGCTGACATTCCCGAACGTGCACGACCTCGACGCGCCGGACGGCTACTACCAGGTGGTATGTGTCCCCCGCCAGGCTCGGCGACTATAGAGGTTTCTGCATCAGAACCTGCGCGCTGGACCACCGAAGACCCCCAAGGCCGGGAAGGCTGACGAGCAGGCCTCAGCCGACCAGGAGGTTCCCACTGTGTCTGGGCTGGGTACTGGGAGGCAGGGGCCGCCGCCAAGAATGCCGCGGCCAAGAACCGGCCCGCCGCTCGGGCCTACCCAGCGGGCAAGGCGCTGACCTCCAGCGAGATTGGACGGTCCGTCAAGCACGCCCCCCGCGATAAGAATGGGAAGGTCATCTGCTGGGACGCCTGCACTTGGGCCGGCTGCCCCAAGGCTGCGGGAACCTGCGCCCACTCGCGCGAGGCCATCAAAGGGCTCGGCAGCCTCGACTGGGCGGCGCAGGCGCAGCTCATCAGGCGCGGCGGCCTACGGTCCGGGGCGAAGGTCGATCCCACCTCGGTCGACGGACGGGCGGCGCAGCTCCGGGCCCAGGCCAAAGCCGAGGCGGACAGCAAAATAGCTGGAGGGGGCGCCGGAGAGGCGTCAGGGGCGGCCTCAGGAGGCAGCCGGGCGGGAGGACCGCCGGCTGCTTGGGCACCCCCTGCCGCTTTCGATGACATCCAGACCACCGCCCTCGAGGAGGAGCTCAGACAAGCGGTTCAGGGCCCTGAGGAGGACTGGCTGCTGGGCGCGCACGCCCAGGACCCAGCGGTGGAGGGCGCCGGAGAGACGATGCACCCCGCCGCCGTCGAGAGGCGGAACATCATCGAGAATATCCTGGAGGATGGAACCCTCGCTGCCCTGGGAGACATCAGCGACTACCTGAACTCCTACGTCCTGGCCAGACTCACGCAGGCCCGCTTCGAGGACAGCCCGCCGAGCCTGGAGGGGGTCCTGTTGGAGGCAACCCGCGACGGGGGGCCAACCCTAGCAGGGCGAGCTCTCGACGAGATCGGGTCGAAGGCCGGGCGGAGCAGCGCGCAGGACCTCAGCATCTGCAGCGCCACCTGGGACGAAGAAGCCGGGGTAGGGCGTGGAAAGCTCACCGTGCACGACCAGGGGTGGGACTACCTCGACTTTCAAGACGAGCTCCACCCCGACGAAGAGATGCACACCCGACTGGGCCTCAAGGGGGGAGACGCAGAGCTCAGGCAGCGCCTGGCCCTCCACATCGCGGCGGCGCTGCCGTGGGAGGACAAGGGGCCTGATGCGCCGGCCGTGAAGGCCTTGGCTGCTCAGCTCCGCCGAGAGCTCTGGGACGGCGCCACCGCCGCCTCCGCCGCGCTGGGAGACGCACCACCCTTCGTCTCCCCACGCGAAGCCGAGCTCAGGATGCACTGCCACGACGTCCAGTACCCTCACCACGACAAGGACTTCAGGTGCATCGCAGTCTTCCCGCTGAAAGCCCTCAGCAAGACTACAGTCAGGGTCTGGAGGATCAACCACTGGAACCAGCTCGAGATAGACTCCGTCCTGCCGATTCAGACCAGCGAGAAAGAGGTCCACGTCGTGATCCACCGAGGCCACGTGAGGGCCATCCGGCCGCCGAACGCCACCAGCCAGGGAGCCAACTTGAGTGGCCGGGCCTTCGGAGAGATCCTCAAGATCTGGACGCTCGCCGGGAAGCCCGTCAGGGAACTGCTCACGGTGGGTTGGGAGCTGTATCTAGAGGCAGAAGAGGTTGCAGGGCCCGCGATAGCAAGCCGGCCACCCCCTTGCATGCACTGCTTGCGCACGCAGCAGGCGCAGCTCCCGACGCGCGAGGGCGCCGTCGGGAACCAGGAGCCCGAGGAGGAGGACTTCTCCAACCTCGCGACCTCGCGCCCCTCCTGCGCCGGCCGCCTTCACCTGGGGCATCCGCGCCCGCGAGATTTTTGCAGGCACCGGGAACTGGGCGAAGGCCATGCGAGACGCTGGGCTCCAGACGGCCCCGTCCGTCGAGTACTTCAAGGACCCCCTGGCCCAGGCCGGGCCGCAGGACGAGCACAACATCCTCGACCCACAGGTTCGAGAGCGGCTCCTTCTCGACGCAGGAGCAGCACCAGGGCCCGACGAAGCAAACATCTACCAGTTGGCCCCACCGTGCACGACCCACTCGGCCTGGCGCTTCAAGAACGGCGGGACTCGCACCTTCGAACACCCAGACGGCGACGGAACCAGCCAGGCGGAGATCGAGAGCAACATCACGACGGACTTCGCCGCCGACCTCTGCGAGCGCCTCGACGCCAACGGCCGGGGGTGGATGCTCGAGAAAACGGCCAGCGACGGGCGCTACCCGAAGATCTGGGATCGGGCCAGGATTAAGCAGCTGCAGAAGCGCACAGGGGCCAGAATCACATCCGTCGCAATGTGCGAACGGGGCCTCGGGGCCCCAGAGGAGCCCACGAAGCGGCACCGCAAGCTCACGTCTTGGATGGTCTCGAAAGGTCTCTACCCCTGGGCACTTTCCTTGGCGAGGCGTTGCACCAACCAGCACGAGCATGTCGCCCTCGAGGGGCCTCTCCCCTACGATCTGACCCAGACCCAGATCGACCACTACAACTCGTCCGAGCTCACCCTCAGCTCTTCCGAGCAGAAGGACATTCTGAGCCTGGCCAATCGGCTGGCCCTAGCGGGCGGGCGTGCCCAAGGTCTCGCCGCGGGCGCCAGGGCCTTGGAGGCCCCGCAGCTCGGACCCGAGCTGCTGCGCCCCCTGAACGACCTCGTTGGCAAGCTGGGGCCCGCGAACTTCCGTTGGGGCCGCGTTGGGCCGCGCACCGGGAAGGCCTTTGGAGACCTCCCAGAGTGCGCCTTGGCTCTCTACTACGGGCGCGACCAGGCCAACAACTTCGTGGCCAAGATCTCGCACCGATCCCCCCCACACCTGCAGGGGGGAGGTCGAGTCCCTAGCGGGGCCCCCTCCTTGGCAAAGGACCTCCGAGGAGAGTTGAGCGCCCTCGGTTTCCAGGTCGGTCAACGCGGACTTCGACGCACGCGCTACGCCGGCCAGTGCCCGACGAGGCTGCGCGCTGCCTGGGCAGAGGTCATCAAGGCCGCGGGGGCGGGACCCCCCCCGCGAAGCTCCTGAAGAAGCTTGAGCCCATCGTCACGACGCGGGCTGGGGACAAGATGGCGGCGGAGGCCGGTGACAGTGGTCACCTGGCGGACCCCCCCTTCTTTTTCGCCTCCATACCGTGCCGGCCATGGAGAAAGAGGCGGAGGATGACTACCCAGCAGGGCTCAGTGGATGGCAGTGCGCGAACAGGGGCAAGAAGAGAGGAGGGCGGAAGCGCAACAAAGCGAGGAAAAGAGACCCCGACCGAGGAGCACCTCCACCAGGCCCTGGAGGAGACGGTGGAGATGACGAACCTGGGGGAGACGAAGGAGAAGAAGAGGAGGAAGAGGAGGAGAAGGAGCCACCCAGGAAGGTCAAGAAGTCCAGGCAAGCCGAGCAGCAGGCGGACGAACCAGTCAAAGTACTCCTCCCGCAACGGGGAGACCGGTGGATGCAGATCCCCGGGGCCCCCTTGTACACCCACGAGCTCCAGGGCGTCCTCCAGACCTGCAGATGGCTGCGTGATGACGTCCTCAGCCCCGAGGGGCCCCACCTGTTCGTCTACACTGACGAGGGGGGCACCGCAGGGGCAGAAGGACCCCCACTGGCAGACGACGATCAAATCGAACCTGGGGAACGCCTCGTCCTCTGGATCGGGCGCGAAGAGATCGAGAACTGGGTGAGCTGGGCGCCGCGCTGGGCTAAGAGATCTGGGGGCGAGGAGCGCGAGGGGGCGCCTTGGCGCCAGGGCGAGGACGCCCCCGCCTCCCACCGCAGCGTCACGCTGAGGATCGCGGACCGGGCCAGCTCCCAGGGCTTTGGCAGCCCAGAGCTCGCCGTCGCCTGGAATAGGCGAGCCCCTCCTCCCCCTCCCGGGGGGGGGGGGCGTTTCCAACTGGCAGCCGCTCAGGCCCTCCAGAGGCAGAGCCGTGAGGCCCCCGCCGGAGGATCCAGCTGCGGCGGCAGCTCGGCAGACAGCATGAAGCTGGAAAGTATAAGGAGGAAGCTCGAGGCCGCCAGAGCGGCCGAGGTGGGCGTCCTGGAGGAGGAGGAGAAGCGCATCAGGGAGCTGCAGATACAGCTGGCAGAGGCAAAGGAGCGCCGGCGAGCTCGTCGAGCGAGGGATGCCGGCGAGCGTGACGAAGGGCAGACGCCAGCCAGGCATCCCCGCCGTGCCAGCTCCGAGCCCCCCAGCGGACAGAGCGTGGCCGCCCCGCTCGACCCGGCCTGGGAGGACGAGACCCCCCTGCCCTCAGCCATTCTGGATGGGGAGAACAAGTGCCACGAGGCGGAGTGCATCCTGAACAACCTGCTCGGGGTCCCGGCCAGCGATTCCACAGGGCCGGAGCGGAGGGGGAAGGCCCGCGAGCTCTTGATCGAGGGCATCCGCTCCATGTTCGAGGACCTGCCGCGGAGCTGGACTGGCACCCCCTACGAGGAGCAAGGGGGGATCGCGGGCGAGTACGTCGACATCCTCGAGAAGCTAACCCGCAAGATGGTGAGAGCGGGGGAGCTGGACGACACCCCTGCGAAGAAGCGCCAGAGAACCGTGTACGAGAAGGCGGAGGAGGACCCCCCGAGCGACGACGCAGCCCTCGTCGAGAGCTCGGAGAGCGAAGCGGTGGAGGAGCCGTACGCGGGGGCGCGGACAGGACCAGCCCCGCCCATCCCAGTAGACTCGGACCCCCTAAGCCTCTGGCCAGGACGCGCGGACACAGCCGAGCGAGGGAAGGAGAAACCATTTCGGAGCTCTCCTGGCGCGAGCGGCAGCGGAGGCCCAGCCCCGGCGGCCGACCCCAGGCCCTCGCCCGACGCGCCGCCGCCGCCCGAGGCCCTCGAAGCTCCCCCTAACCCGACCAGTCCTCCGCAGAGCAAGCCCGCCAAAGCAATCCCCCAGAAAGCAGCACCCGTGAGGCGGAGCCGCTCGGCGGAGACGGTCGTGGAAGCAGCCCGGCGGGCCGCGGGTAGGTCAGGGACCTCCAGCGGAGGCCCGCCTACTGGGAGGGCAGACGCAGGCAGCACGGAGGCACCAGAAGGGGGCACCCACGCCCAGGCCCAGGCCAGGATCGCTGGGCGCCCGTTTGCGAGCCACCTCCAAGGGGCGCCCCCCGCAGCCCAAACCTCGCCAGGAGGAGTCCGCGGGACCGCCCGTGCCTCAGCCCCACGCGGCCCAGCCGATGCTGAGGCCGAGAGGATGGCGACCACTCCTCCCCGGCCAGATCTGCCGACCGCCAGGCATGCCGCCAATGATGCCACCACCCTGGCCAGCCCCCCCGCGCGGAGGAGGCCGCTGCGGAGGCAACCGCTGGAGGAGACACTGGCGGCTGCCGGCGAAGAGAAGGAGCAGGAGGAGGCGCGCGCCTACGTCAAGTGGTGCGCCGACCACCCAGACTTCCAGCCAGAGAGGGTCCCCGAGGTGGTGCGACGAGGCAACTCTCTCCTCCGACTCGCCGGCGGCGCGGAGAGGGCCGCAGAGCTGCTGAAGCACGCGCGAGAGGAGATCCACGGCAACCCACTGGGCGGCGTGCTCGAGGAAGACGTGCAGAGGTCCTTGGACCCACACCACGCCGCCTACCTCCGAGCGGTGGCCACCAGAGGAGTCCCGGTGCGGCGCGCGGAGGAGCGGGCACGCACGCAGGCCAAGTCGCACTCATCAGCGGTGGACCACGCCTTAGAGATGTTCGAAAGGCCTGGAAGGACAGTCGCTACGGCGTGGTCCTTTGGGCCTCAGACGAGGTCGAGGACGCGCTCGCCGCCTCGGCCCTGGTCGAGTCGATCGCCCAGCGGGAGGGCCCCCAAGATGCTGCCGGACCGGGCCTTCTCGAAGGAGGGCCGGCCGATGCACGACATGCGCGCAGCCAACGCCTTCTCCCCGAAGGAGCAGCACCCACCCGCCAAGCAGCCCCTCCACCGAGGGCTTGCTCGACTCAGCCTGTGGGAGGCAAGGCGCCCCGGCGTCCAACAGGTGGTCGCGAAGAGGGACGTGGCCAGGGCCTTCAAGTGGCACCACCTGGAGCCGGCCGCGGTGCCCGAGTTCGGGACGACGCTACCTGGCAAAGAAGTCGGGGTGCCCGGGCGCGTGATCCTCATCCACGGCGTGCTGGTCTTCGGCTGGGCCGGCAGCCCGGGGGAGGCGTTCGCCTGGGCGGCCAAGAACGAGCACGAGAGGAGGCAGCCGCAGGCGCCCAAGGTCAACGACACCGTCAAGTACGCCTCCAAGTGGTAGATGGACGACGGTGTTGTCCTCGAACCGCTGGTGGGCCTCAGGCCCTGGCTCTCAGCCGAGGGGCTCGACGGGGCCATGAAGAGGGTCTGGGGCCTGGACGCGGTCAACGAGGAGAAGCTAGATGTGGAAGGGGAGTTCGCCGCCGAGCAACTGATCTGGGGCCTCCACATGAACTTCGACACGAAGGTGGTCAGGCTCCCGGAGCCCAAGTGCATCAACGCCCAGTACCTGCTTGCTCTCCCAGAGCTCAGAGGATCACGGCGGGCACCACTGAAGGTCGCCCAAGAGCTGCGAGGCTGTGCTCAGTTCTGGGCGTCCGCGCGGCAAGCACTCCGCCCTGAGCTGCCAGCCCTGGACCGGCTCTTGAGCAGTGGGACGAGCTGGGCAGAGCCAAAAGGCACCCCCGAAGAGGTTGAGCTCGCCTGGGAAGAGTGGGACGCCTCCGTGAGCTTCCTGAGAATGCTCTTCGATGTCCCCGAGGCTTGGAGCACGACCTTCCAGGCGAGCTTCACGCAGGCGCTCTCCGCACGAGAGCGCCTCGCGTTGCCGGGAACAGCACGCGCTAGGAGATGGACCGGCGGCGACGCCACCACCTCGTCGATCGGCGCCATCGACTGGGGTCGTGCAACTGCAGAAGGAGCTCCACCCACGCCGGAGTACATGGCCGCGGACGCCAAGCCCCTGCTCGAGGCCTTGAGCCAGGCGGTCGGGGGGGAGAGCAGCGAGGAGGACTGGATCATCGCAGTGGTCGAGCTGTTGGCGGTGGTCGCGCTGGCTACGAAGCAGGGCCCGAAGCGGGAGGGTGAGCTGGTCTTCTACGTCGCGGACAATCAGAACGTGAAAGCGAGGCTCACCAAGAGAAGCCCCAAGAATACCCTCGCACGCCACCAGATTCGCCTCGTGGAGCGGATCGAAGCCATGCACGGATGCCGCATCACTTCCTTCTTCGTTCGGACCTACCACAACGAGGTGGCCGACTGGCTCACCCGCGAGGAGGTCAAGAAGGTTCACGACACGTTGGCCACCGAGGGATGGGAGCGCCTCGAGCCCCCTGCGGCTTGGGGCCAGATCCTGGAGGACGCCAAGGAACGCCTCCTCCGCCTCCCAGGGGAGACGGGCCCAGTGGCCGAGTCCGCCCTGCGGCGCCGAGCGCTCCAGAAGGGGCATGGGCCGCCAAGGCCCCTCCCCCTCCACGGGAAGATGGGTAGGGAGGTAGGGGGCCTCCTCAACCCCTACGTGAAGGCCCTCAAGCGCCTTGGTGGGTCAGAGCCGGGGGAAAATCAAAAGGCAGACTGGCTCATGGCATCGCTGTCCCTAGACCCCAAGGGCCGAGAGATGGAGGCGTTCCTCGTTGCAGCGACCAGCGAGAGCCCCGAGGTGGTGATCATAGACGCCCCGAACGGCGTGGACACAGCCAGGCTCGAGAAGGCGCTCAAGCAGCTGGGCTACGCGGTCGTGAAGTTCGAGGTGGTCTGCACGCACCGCGGGGATGCCACCACGCGGACCAGGCAGGTGCTCACAGGCGGACGTCGGAAGACGGGGGCAGGCCTGGCGAGCATTAACATGCCGCCGGCCTGCTCGCGGGCTGCTGGCATCAAGCCACTTCTGGACAGAGGGAAGGATCACCTTTGGCTCGACCAGCTAGGCGAAGTGTCGTGGGACCCCCGCATCCAGTCCACCAGCGACCCTCTCCTCCTCAAGCCAGTCGGCCACCTCAAGAAGGACGGGGTGGAGCACCTGATCTACAGCGAAGAAGGGCCCGTGGGCGCCATCCGGTGGCCCGGGACAGGACCCCGAGGCCCAGGCGCCACGCTCCTCCGGGTCACCGGGGGAAGCAAAGGCACGGTCCGAGCCTTGACACCCCAAGAAGTTTGGAGGGTGCAAGGGGGGACCGACGACGAGTGGGCCAGCTTGCAGGCCCGGGCCTCCGCGGAGGATGAGCTCCTGAAGGGCGCAGCCAGAGCCATCCCACCGAGGACTGCCGAGGCGGTACTGGGCGCAGTGGCGGAGGCCCTCAGCAGCACCGGCACGCAGCGCGCCGGAGTGTGCCACGACCCAGAGGAGCAGGCCGCGTGGGAGGCCACCAATCGCTGGTTCCGTGCTTGGGCGCAAGCACCGGATCGACCCACGCTCGCGTTGGCGGCGGAGGGCGAGGCAAGAGCAGGCGGCGCACTCACAGACGAGATGCACAAGAATCGCCGGCGTGCCCAGGCGATCCGCTTCCGGGAGATCGACGAGGACGCAATCATCGGACCTCGCGAAGCCCCAGCCGCATAGGCAGTCAAGCTGGACAAGCGGGTGGCTCGCTCGAAGAGCCCACGCAAGAAGAGCCCTCGACGAGCCAAGGAGACGCCGGCTGCCAACCCGGTGAAGCCGCAGGCGCTGGGCATCGCGAGGAAGAGCAATAACCCCGGGAAGGAGCTCGCCCCCGCCGGCCGAGCTGAGCCAGGCGGGGCCGGCTACGCCAGCTGGTTCGCGCAGCAGAAGATGGAGGCCATGCTGCAAAAACTCAGCGAAGGCACGAGAGCGGGCTACGAGGTGTGATTTCCGCTCACTCCCCGATCCTTTCCTGCCCCTGCTCTTGCTGCTCTCACCCTTTCTCCCGCTGCCTGTTTCGGTTCGAAATTTATACTAGGGCCCTTGGCCTTAGAGCTACGCAGATTGATTCGCCGCGCGATCATTCGACAAAACGATATCAGCGATATCCGACCCTGCGGGTCTTCCATATCACAGTGGTAGCTTGGAGCGAGGCTCGCTGCCCCGGCCTTCGGGCCTTTCATATTCCACGACGACGTCTGCGACTCGTCTGCCCACGGAATCGACGGCCAGCGCCGTCCAGCTCTGCCGCCGCGCAGTGTTCATCTTCACGTTCGTGATCAGCGCCGTCAGCGACAGCGCAGAGCCCAACGCCTACATCCCCTGCCAGCTCTCTGCCTCGGCAAGCGCCGACATCCCGAACACCTTCTCCCACGCCAGCGTCTGCGACGCCAGCGCCTACCCCTACGAGTTCAGCGACAGCGTCAGCGACGCCATCACCTGCCTCTACAAGTTCAACACCGTCTGCGACAGCACCAGTGACGTCAGCGACTTCACCGGAAGCCTACCCTCAACATCGGCAAGCGCCGAGATCCCCTACAGCCTATCTTCTACATCGGCAAGCGCCGACATCTTCAGCATCAGCGCCGTCAGCGACAGCGACAAGCCCAACGCCTACATCCCCTACCAGCTTATCGACACGGCAGGCGCCGACATCGATTACGGCATCGAGTTTGATTTCAATTTCATTTCGTATTTTGGTATTCCTTACAGTTCATTCGTAGACAAAACGACGGAGTTCAATCATAACCAGTCAGTGATACCAAGCTGGAATGGAGATCCAGCGAAGTGGCGAGATTACAAGCAAGAAGTTAAATTGTGGAAGCTCAGCGAGAACTTGGAAGTGACACAAAGCTTGGCATCGAAGTTAGTCTTGAGGTTGACGGGTACCGCCAGATCGGCTGCACTCAACATGACGGAGCAGGAACTCCACCCGCCGCCGGACGCCGTCATTGAGGAGGCAAACGAGAAGAAGCGCGATCGGAACCAGAAGGGCATCGAGAATGTGCTGAAGCATCTCGAGACAAACCTAGGCCAGCAGAAGCCGGTACAGAAGGGAGAGACGCTAGATAAGTTTTTCGAGTCGACTCAGCATCATCGCCGCCGTGGAGAACGCATGACGGACTGGCTCGTGCGATTCGAAGCGGGACTACAACAACTACGCGAGAACGAGGTGGACCTCACTACGCTTGACGACGTGGCCGGCTGGTTCCTGCTGCGCAAGGCTGGGCTGACGGCCGAGCGCCGGGAGCGCGTCGTAGGCATTTGCCGGACGAGCATTACTCATTTCAGCGCATCAGGGGCCTGCTGGTGCGCATGTTTCCTGATATCCATGCGTCGGAACGGCATGCCAGCTTGCCGTCACGACCGTGGCCGCAGCGATCAAACAGTAGTTGGCAGCGCTCATCGCCAAGCCGAGCGCGTTCAGCCAACGTCGCCGACGAGCCAGAGGACGAGCGCGAGGACTCGGAGGACGGCGATGACAACGACACGGAGGCAGACGTCCAGGACATCGTGCGCCAGGAGCAAGAGGCTTTCAGCGCCGAGCTGGAGCAGTCCAACTACGACCTCGGCGAAGTGTTCGACAGGGGCGACTCTGCCAAGGTGGAGGCCGCCGCGGCGGAGCTCGCCGCGATTCCCGAGGCCATGGCGACCATACGGTCGGCCCGGGAGGCCATCAAGGGCCGCGGGAAGGCTTCGCCCAAGCGCCGACCCGCGGGCAAGCTACAGGGCCGCGTGGACCAGCGCAAGAAGAACTCCAAGTGCTGGGACTGCGGCGAGGCGGGGCACTGGACCGGTGACAAGGAGTGCCCGACACCAGGCGCTCGGAAGTTCGCCCCGAATGCCAAGCAGAAGGGCGGAGGACGAGGCGGCGGAGGTCGCTCGCGCCGCCAGGCCAACATCACCGAGCAGGTGCACGATCAGAACCACGTGGAGTTCGGCGACGAGGAGGTGATTCTTCATCCAGAAGGTCCGGTCACTGCGCCACCCGAGACCCTGGTCTCCGAGCGCGTGGTGCCCGACTTGCCCACCGTAAACGCCACCAAGGCCGGCGAGAAGCCCAACGACGACGGCGTCGGCGTGATCGACACTGCCTGCCTGTTCTGCGTTGGCGGGCTCAGCTGGTACAAGCAGTACAAGGAGAAGCTCACCAAGATGGGTCTGGCCGACCAGATCCTGGAGGAGCCCGAGAACGAAGTCTACAGGTTCGGGAACGGCGGCACGCTCCCGAGCAAGCTGCGCGTCACAGCCCCACTCGTGCTGTGCGGACGCGCTGGCCGCATAGTGTTCAGCGTCGTGGATAGCCCCACGCTCGGCCTGCTTATCGGCCGGGACTTCATCCAGCCGAGCAAGATCGACATCTCGCTCTGGAGGGAGCAGATCCGCATCGGGAACCATTCCCAGAAGCTCATCACGAGCAGCGCGGGACATCCCGCGATCGACCTCCACCCGGAGGACTGGCTCGCCATCAAGGGCGCGGGCCACGAGTTCGGACCGAAGGCTGTCGGTACCAAGGCCATCGCCAAGAAGCCAGCCCCGAAGCCCACGGTCAACCTCACTACGAAGGCGAGCAACCTGCTCGAGAACATCACGAGGCTCATCCCCAAGAAGGAGCTCAACGTACCGAGGCGACTTCAACAGCGACGCGGTGGCAGCTCAAGGCTCATGGCCGCCGTGAGCTCTGCGTTGGTCTGCTGTTCGACGGCGGTCGCGCCGCCGACGTTTGCTACAACAGCGATTTCGCCTACTACCTGCATCGCCGAGTCCCTCGACGACTGCGTGGCCTGCGGCACCAAGTCCTACACAGACTGTTGCCACCTCGGGTTCTGCTCCGAGTGTGTTTTCGGCAACTCGGTCACGCTGGACATCAAGAACGACATCGAGCCGAAGGAGGTCAACATCGTGGAGGAAGAGCAGATGAAGGTACGTCAGCTCAAGAAGGGGACGAAGCTGCAGCTGACCGCCGGCAAGCGGTCGGCCATCGTCACCAACAAGAGCGGCGTCCAGCCGCACACGGTCGGCCAGGCGCTCAAGGCAGACCTGGCCAAGTCAACTACGAGCTCGAGCGAAATCTCGAGCAATACCACTATCCTCTACGAGTGGTGCTGCAACCCCGACAGCAAGCTCAGCGCGAAGTGGACCGAGAGTGGAGGAGCTGCTGTACGTTGCGGTCTTCCTGGATACGACCTTTCTCGGAAGCCCATCGTCGAGAAGCTCGAGGGCAAGATCCGGAAGAACCTGCGGAAGGGCCAGAGCGTACGGGTCCACGCCGCATTTCCATGCACGCCCTGGACCGCGTTGCAGCGCATCATCCTGAAGATCGACCCCGGCAAGGCCGAGAAGCTGGAGAAGGATCGGAAGCATTCCGCGAGGATGATCGACCTTTTCCTGAAGTCAATGAGCCGCCTGCGGAAGGAGTTCGGCAGCCAGCTCGCGGTCCCCTTCGAGTGGCCGCGCTACTGCGACGGCTGGGACCAGAAGAAGAACTACACCGCGAAGAAGCTGAAGGACCAGCTCCCGCGCATCATCGATTTCGACGGCTGCGCCTACGGCCTGCAGACAAAGAAGGGGGACGCGATCAAGAAGCCGTGGAGGATCATCACCGACCACTACGGGATCGACAACTCGCTGCACAAGCTCTGCGACGGCCTACACAAGCACGTCGAGGCCCGCGGCAAGCTTGCCAAGGACAGCGAGAACTACACCGACAAGCTCGTCGCCGCGCTGGTCAAGCAGCTTCGCAAGACGAACAAGACCGAGCACCGCGAGGCAAACCCCGCGGAACCAGCGAGACGGAGAGCCGCGAGAAGGACAGTGCCTGCCCCGGCAGCCCCTGCCGAGCCAGCCTTAACGGCAGCGGAGGAGCGGACGCTCAAGTCCGCCATATTGCAGCTCCACGTCAACACGGGGCACCCTGCCAACGACGCGCTGGCCCGGGCTATCCGAGTGACGGGTGGATCCCAAAGAGCGGTCGAGATGGCTCTCAACCTGTGCTGCGAAATCTGCGCCGCCCATCAGCGACCCCTACCACACCTACCTGGGAGAATCAAGCTAGATAGGGATTTCAACGACTCCATCGGAGTGGACTTGTTCATTCTTGCCGACTACGCCGGCAACCAGTTGATTTTCCTCCATGTGGTCGACCTCGCTTCTGGATTCACCTTATGTGGTACAGTTTCTTCGAGACACCCTTCGGTTGTATTCGCGAGGCTTTTGCTGATTTGGATTACACCGTTTGGGGCACCACAACGGGTACATTTCGATGGAGGAGGCGAGTTTGAGAGGGAGTTCTCGAAGGAACTCGAGGACATGGGCTGCCGCCTTATGACTACTGCCGCGGCTACACCGCAACAGAACGCCACCGTGGAAAGGCACGGCGGCATGTGGAAGGTCCACGCCAGGAAGCTGATCGACCAGTTCAGCATCAGGTTCGACCAGCCCGCGAACGCCCGCAAGATCCAGTGGCTGCTCGCCGCTGTCTGCTGGGCTATGAACAGCTCAGGCAATGCCAGTGGGTATTCACCAGCACAGTGGGTACTCGGACGTGGCCTTCAACTACCCTACTGCCTGCTGGACAACGCTGGGAGGCTCTCGCTACACGAGAGGGTGGTCTCCGACAAGCCCTTCTCCGAGAGGACTGCCATCATGAAGGCCGCCCAGACGTCTATCCAGCATCTGCGTTTCAACCAGTCCCTATCCCGGGCTTTACTCGCACGATCGCGTGCGGATGGAGCTCAGCACGCGTCGGATGTCTACCAGACGGGGGACCAGGTATACTACTGGAGGGGGAACGGCAAGCCCAAGCGCGAGTGGGCTTTGCAGTGGCACGGGCCCGGCATCATCATCGGCTTCGAGGGCACATCGAACGTATGGGTCAGCCACCGTTCCACCACCGTCAAGGTCAACCGAGGACATTTACGACGCGCTACTGCCTCAGAGCTCGTGCCCTGGGGACAGGTGCTCAACGCCATGAACGGCAACCAGCCACCACCACCGCCAGGACAACCTCCAGCTGACCAACCCCCACCTCCTGACGGACCACGGCCACCAGGACCAGGAGGAGGAGACGAAGGACCACCACATGAAGGAAGAGACGGCTGTGGAGGCGGATTACCACCATCAGATCAAGGAGGAGATGGAGATACGTTCATCGACCTCACGGGCGAAACGCCGAAGAAACGCCCGCGAATACAAAACGTTCCACCAGCACTACCACCTCCGCCAACGGCTATCGTGCAGCACAACTTCGGGAACATCGAAGATACCCCACACAATCGCCGCGCTCATGCTACTTTGGAGTGGATTCGCCGACGGCAAGGAGATGAAGAATATACGACAAGTGGGGGCGCCTCAGGCAGCGGTTCAGCACCGGCACCTTCGGGAGGAGACCTTCCCGCGCTGCCCGCGCCTGTTTCTGACTCAGCTGCTGCCGCTGACCCCGCTCTGGCTCAAATACCAGCCCAAGAAGATCCAGCTCGCGCTGCAGATCCAGCTCCAGAACTCGCCGTACAACCAGAAGTACACGATGAACAGCCTGAAGAACGCGATGGAGTACGACTACCACCACCAGGAGCTCGACGCACAGAAGCTGATGGACATTCATCGGATGCCGACAGCTCCGGATCCGAAGGGCTACGCAACTGGAGCAAGGCCGCGGAGGAGGAAGTTCGCAGAGAAGCCCTTGCCCGCAGACCACAATATCCTGAAGGACAACGCACAACGCGGCAACAAGGCTCAGCGCCAAGCTCAACAAGAGGACGCACCTCGCGCACTTCAACGTGACAGGCTCGACCAGACAGACGACCGCAGCAAAGCCACCAAGCGCAAGGAGTTCTTGGAGAGTCTCAAGGACGACCTACCCAAGTGCTTCAAGAGGCCAAAAGACACGCCCAGGACCGACCTCTACTTGGACAACTACTTGAAGGTCAGCGACGACGAGTTGCACTCGACCATTCGGCTCCGAGAGGTCATGCTCACCGGGAAGGCCGCTGCTAAGGAGATCAAGTACGACAAGCTCTCCGCCAAGGACAAGAAGCTCATGGACACGGCCATGAAGGTCGAGTGGTCCAAGTGGACCGAGTTCGGGGCCTACAAGAAGCTGCCGCCCAAGGAGCTGAAGGATATCCTCAAGCGACACCCTGGAATACGACCAGTCGGTACCCGCTGGGTGCTCACGCAGAAGGCCGCCAACCTCATGAAGGCCCGCTTCGTCGTCCAGGGCTGCCAAGAGGACAAGTCCCAGATCCGCGCGGACGCGCCGACCGGGTCAAGGGACGCGCTTTACCTCACGCTTGCTGCCGCCGCCCAGCTTGGCTAGGACCTCACGTCGTACGACGCGATGACGGCCTACCTGCAGTCGGGCAACATCGAGAGGCTGCTACTGCTACGCATGCCAGCCAAGAACCCGCCGCCAGGCACACTGCCCGGCGAGATCGTGATGGCGACCGGCGCCATCTACGGTGCCCGAGATGCAGGACGCCAGTGGTACCTCTACGCCCAGAAGGTGTTCCAGGAGCACGGCCTCATCGAGAGCAAGCTCGAGAAGGGCCTTTACTACTTCTACGACGACAAAGGGCTCGCCGCCATGATCCACTCCCACGTGGACGACTTTCTCATCGCCCAGCGCGGCAACTCCAGCGAGTGGAAGCGAGTCATTAGCTCCTTGCAGAAGAAGCTGCACCTCAAGAAGGTAGAGGGTATCATCAAGTACTGCGGCCGGACCATCAACAAGACCAACGAGGAGTTCCGCATTACCCAGGCGACGGCCGCCGCCCAGGTGGATTCCATCGAGCTCAACGCCCAACGCGGACGATCACCAGAAGATCGGCTTACCACCTCGGAGGTCTCGGGATATCGCCACACGCTCGGTCAACTGCTTTGGCTCGCAGTACAGACGCGAGTGGACATCGCCTGCCCGGTGAGCCTTGCAGCTCGCCGCACCAACACCGCCACCGTGGCCGACGCCAAGACGCTGAACAAGACCGTCGCTTACGTGCACGGGTCCGCCGATTTCGCCATCGTCATCAAGCGCAACATCATCGACCTGCGCACCTGCACCATCATCTGCTTCAGCGACGCGGCCTTCGCCAACGTGGACGGGGTGAAGAGCCAGTGGGGCATGGCGATCGGGCTAACTCACAAGCCACGGGACGTCGTGGCTGGACGATATGACTTGTGCCTGCCCGTGGCCTGGCATTCGGGCACGGTCAAGCGATCCGTGAAGTCGACGCTGGCCGCCGAGGGCTACGCCACCCTGGAGGGCGCCGAGTCGAGTACTTGGTTCGGCCAGCTACTCACGGAGGCCTACAACCCGAAGAAGACGCTCAAGCAGATCGACGACCTCAGCACCAAACGATCCGGGGAGATCTACAGCGACAGCAACGGCCTGGTTACGCACATCAAGTCTGACGTGGGCCAATCCACCGACAAGCGGTTCCGCATCGTCGCATCGATGATTAAGGAGACGGTGCACCCCAACAGCCAGCTGAAGCTCTCGTGGATACCTATGTGGAGTATGGTCGCCGACGCGCTCACCAAGATCATGGAGACCGGAGTGCTCCTCGCTTTCTTCGGGGCCAAGAAGCACAACTTTGGCACCAGGCAACCGCACGCCGCCATGCTTGCCTCAGTGCTGATGACATGTCTCGGGCGCGTGAGGGCACAGCCTACCTCGCAGGAGATATCATATTGGGTCTGCTACATGACATTCATCGCGATGCTCAGTGGAATCATGATCGGGTTTACATTGTTCGCAGCGCTGTGGTTTGTGATGCGAAGAGAGATATTTGGGTCAGGCGACCCCAATCCCATTCAGATCGGGACCATCAACAACACCAGCAACGAGTCCAAGGCTGACGACACCGGGCACGCGGACAGCCCCTTGCCCGGAGTATATCCAGGATGGGATGGACGATACCTTGGACGCCGCAACAACGCACCGCCTACCATTCCCGAAGACGCCGACGGAGATGTCCACATGGAGCCGCCGACGATTGCCGCTGCAGCCCAGAGTTCATCATCAGCAAGCGGATCGGCAGCGCCAGCCGCGCCGCCATCATCACCGGACAGCTTCGTGCCACCATCGCCACAGGGAGCGAGTTCTGCGCCATCATCGCCGATGACGGTTCACAGTTCTTCGTCAGCCAGCGTGGTTTCGTGGAACGGATCAACGCCAACGGTTTCGCCATTGGAGATGAACGCTTGTGTGATCGCCGAGCACAACATACGCGTGGGACACAACCCACACAGCGTCTACGTGACCTGCAGGACGTGCCGGAAGCACGCGTCATGGCTTCGCCGGAATCACATGATCCACGAGCCCGACTTTTCGAAGATGCACAACAGCCTGCGCTGGGACTTGCAAAACAGATGGAGGCAGCTTCAAGGGTTGCCCGGCAACGCGAAGATGCAGAAGACGATTTCGTGATGCAAGCCGCCGCTCTGTGCCGCCGCTCTGCTCCGTTTTGCTGGCTTGTGTTTTTTTACACCTGGCGCCACATCGTGTGGCAGACTACGTTAGTCCGCATTGTTTTGATTGTGGAGCTGCCGCGCTCGGCACCCACAGCCCGTTCGAAGCTTCATTCAGTGTGCACAGTTTTTTTTGCAATGTGGTGACGACCACACTATTCAGACCTTATCTCGATAAGATAGCGTTTTTTTTTGCGTCTTGTCGCATCGCGATCGGACTCGCGCTGCTGCTCGCCTGAGAATTTGTTTGTTTCTTGCCGGTGCGTGTAGCAGCACCCGTTAAATGCCCAGAGGCAGCCGGATAGCATGCCGATAAGGCCGTTTGCCTGTGTTCTGGTGGAGATGCTGCGCCCAGCACCCACCGCGGTGTGTGTCAGCGCTTGCTCTCTCAGCGAAGCGCCCTGCCTAATGTAGCGAGCTGCGATCGGTGATCGTCGCTCGACGGCGCCGCGAGCGCCGATCCGGAGGAGTGTGATTTCCGCTCACTCCCCGATCCTTTCCTGCCCCTGCTCTTGCTGCTCTCGCCCTTTCTCCCGCTGCCTGTTTCGGTTCGAAATTTATACTAGGGCCCTTGGCCTTAGAGCTACGCAGATTGATTCGCCGCGCGATCATTCGACAAAACGATATCAGCGATATCCGACCCTGCGGGTCTTCCATATCACACGAGGGGGGATGGCGGCTCTGGGTAGCTGTGCGCCAGGCGCAGGGGCTTAGCCCTTGGCTCCCAGGGCGCGACCGCGAGGAGCGCCTGGCCGATGAGGAGGCGCTCATCAACTTCGCCGTCCTTCTCGCTCGGGTCGTCGGGGGGACGGAGGGGACCATCAAGCAGAAGCTCTTTGCGGTGCGCTACGCTCACCTGGTGACTGGCTACTCGGACCCCCTGCTCCACAGGGGTCGTCTCTGGAGCACCCTGGCGGGGCTCAAACGCTGGCAGGGGCCCGAGACTAAGCGGAAGAAACCAGTCACCCCAGCCATGCTCGAGTGGCTCCGCGGCTTCCTCCAGCAGGAGGCTAAGCTTCCCGAGGAGGACACAGTGGTCATCTGGGCGGCGATCGTGACGGCTTTCTTCTTCCTCCTGAGGGCCTCGGAGTACCTCCTCCAGGACGGGCGCTCGTGGTCCTTCGAGCGCGTGCTGCACGGGGAGGACGTAGAGCCCAGGAAGGCCGGCAAACGCGTGCCCAGCTTCCGGGACGCCGACGAGATGGTGATCTACATCAAGCTTGGCAGCAAGACGGACCAGCTCAACGTCGGGACGGTGAGGAGCCACTACCGCGCCGGCACGTCGCTCTGCCCGATCGCGGCGATGGAGCGGCTCCAGGCTCACCATCCCCAGCGGATAAAGGGCACCGAAGAACGGCTGCCCATTTTCCGCTGGGCGTCAGGTTCTCCGATTCGCAGGGCCGAGGTGCAGCACTTCCTCGCAGTCGCGGGGCTGGCCGCCGGGCTCTCCAGGGAGGAGATCGGCAGCCACTCCTTGAGGATCGGCGGAGCGACCGCGATGTACCACGTGACGGAAGACCTCTCCCGGGTGCGCCGGTTCGGGCGCTGGCAGTCAGACGCGTTCCACGGCTACCTGTGGGAGTCGCACGAGCCGATGAAGGGCGTCTCCAGCAAGATGGCCAGGGACACCTCCTCGCTGACCAACCCGGCGAAGGACAGCACACTTGCCAGGGCCGCCGCCGGCGCCGAGAGCGCCAGGCATGAGAGCCCATGACGGGGGGCCGCGGCGGGCGCCGCCGGTGCCAGTGCACCTGGCGCGCGCCCAACCCAAGCCGCCGGCGCGACCGCCGCGCGCGCTTGGGTGCTGCAACTCAACTACCGCCCGCGCCGCCGGCATACCAGCCGCGCGTCCGCAGGACATCCCCAGCCCGTGCCTCCAGCACTGGCCAATACTCTCGCGCTGTCATGCGCGCGCGGGCTTGCCCGCTCCGGGCTCCGCTAGTGCTTGGGATGCTGCGGGCGCCCTCTGCAATGGCCGAACACGGGCCATGCTGGGCCCCGCCTGGCGCGCCGGCTCTCCTCGTCGAGCCTGGTCGTGCCAGGCGCACTGCAGCCAGCACGGGCCGCGGCGGCTGACGGCCTGACAGCCCAGCGTAGCCCGCGGCACCAGAATTCAAGCGCGTGGGTGCGGGCCCGCACAACAGCGCTGGCCCGGGGAACCCCCTCCGTCAGGGGCCGGACCCTGCCCGCCCCGAACGCCCAGGGGGGGGCGGGGAGCCTGGAGAACCGTGAGGCCACAGCGCGCGCTGCGGGCGCCGCGGCGCCGGCATCAGCCAGGCCCCACCCGCGGCAACTTCGGGCCCTGGCCCGAGGTCGGGCTCCGCCGGCAATCAGTGCGCCAGCGTGAGCCCCGGCCCAGCCTCACGGAGGACAGCCGTGCACGCCGGCATCAGCTGCCTGGCGGCGATCGGCCAGCAGGAGGGCCAGTTGGGCCCCACGCGCGCGCCGGCGCCTGCGCCCGGCTGTGCGCGACCCAGAGTCTAGATGGTGCCGGCTGCACAGAGCCTGGCACCCAATTTTGATGGCGCCACTCACGGCGCCCACGCAGCAATGCTGACGTGCAGGGCCCGCCAGACCAGCGCGCAGCATCACTGGCAGCACATGCCAGCACCGCTAGAGCAAAAGGCGGCGAGGCCCGCTTCGCGCGGCGGAAGGAGGGCCCGCCTGGCGCCTCAGCGCCGGCGGAAGGAGCGCGCGGCCAGCGCAGCAGCAAAAAAGTAGGCTGCGCAGCTGGCATCATCATCTTCTTCTGAGGGCCCGCTTCTGACCGCTTCGCGGCTGGCACGTCCCGCGGCCTTACAGCAGGCCGCGCTTTCGCTGGCGCAGTGCTGCGGGGGCGGGGTCTTAGTTGTTTGACCTAAACGGTTGGGCCCCGCCCTCCCCAGTCGGCTTGGGTTTCTTCTTTCTCCCTGCCCTTGCCTCTGCTGCCCCTCTTTCCCCCTCTCTCCCGCCCAAGCCTTCGGGGCTCAAAGCCCTCCCAGGGCCCAAAAGGGCCCTCTTTTGCCCGCCCGCCCTGGGCTATGCCTCGGCGTCTGAAGGCGCCGCGGCGAGGCCCGCTTCGCGCGGCGGAAGGAGGGCCCGCCTGGCGCCTCAGCGCCGGCGGAAGGAGCGTGCGGCCAGCGCAGCAGCAAAAAGGGGGGCTGCGCAGCTGGCATCATCATCATCTTCTTCTGAGAGCCCGCTTCTGACCGCTTCGCGGCTGGCACGTCCCGCGGCCTTACAGCAGGCCGCGCTTTCGCTGGCGCAGTACTGCGGGGGCGGGGTCTTAGTTGTTTGACCTGAACGGTTGGGCCCCGCCCTCCCCAGTCGGCTTGGGTTTCTTCTTTCTCCTTGCCCTTGCCTCTGCTGCCCCTCTCCCCCCCTCTCTCCCGCCCAAGCCTTCGGGGCTCAAAGCCCTCCCAGGGCCCAAAAGGGCCTTCTTTTGCCCGCCCACCCCGGGCTATGCCTCGGCGTCTGAAGGCGCCGCGGCGAGGCCCGCTTCGCGCGGCGGAAGGAGGGCCCGCCTGGCGCCTCAGCGCCGGCGGAAGGAGCGTGCGGCCAGCGCAGCAGCAAAAAGGGGGGCTGCGCAGCTGGCATCATCATCATCTTCTTCTGAGGGCCCGCTTCTGACCGCTTCGCGGCTGGCACGTCCCGCGGCCTCACAGCAGGCCGCGCTTTCGCTGGCGCCGTACTGCGGGGGCGGGGTCTGCTTCTTGGGGTCTCTTCGGAGCGCTCTCGGGGGCCTCTTCGGGGCAGTTCTGGGGCATTGGACCGTCTTGGGGGCGTCTTGGGGGCTCTTGGAGGCCTCTTGGCCCGTCTTGGGGCCTTCTCGGGCCCGGCAAGTTCCTGCGACAAACCGCGGGAAGCCACCGACAAACCGCGACAAGCCCCGAGATGTTTGACAATTTGGGTTCCGGCCCCCTTCAAGATTCCTCAGGAGTGAAGATTGTAGTCCTCTCGTTTGGTGTCAAGGAGTGGAGCAGAGTTCCGCTAATGGGAGAGCGCAGTTGTGATTCTCTGGTTTGATGCCGATTAGCGGAGCGGCGTTTCACTGATGGGAACGAAGCAAATGCAATCCCCATCGGAGCGCCGCTCCGTTCATACGAGCGAAGCTTCACAATCCCTGTTCCCAGGCAAATTGCCAGAGCGGTGCTCCGCCAATGGGAGCGAAACAATCGTAATCGTTTGGTTGGGGGCAGCGGAGCGGCGCTCCGTTAATGGGAGCGACGCAATCTGCCAATCCCATGGTTCGAAGCCAATTAGTAGAGCGTCACTCCGCTCAGGGGAGTGGAGCACTTTTGGATCCTCTGGCTTGAGGTCACTTGGCAGAGCGGCGCTCTGCCAATGGGAGCGAAGCAGTCGCAGCCCTCTGCTTCGAGGCCGATTACCGGAGCGGCGATCCGCCAGTGAGAGCGAAGCAATCGGAATCCCTTTTTTCGAGGTCAACTAGCGGAGCGCAGCTCTTCTAATGGGGGCCAAGCAATGTTGAATCTTCTGGTATGAAGCCAAATAGCGGAGCGGCGCTCCGTCAATGGGAGCAATAACAATGTGCCAATCCCCTGGTTTTGAGGCCAGTGAGCGGAGCGGCGCTCCGTTGATGGGAGCGAAGTTTTGTTTGGTGGAACAAACCCTCTGGTTGAAGGCCAATTCGCGGAGCGGCGGTTCGCTAATGGGAGCGCAGGAATCGTCGCCCCCTGGTTCTAAGTCAATTCTAGACGCTTCGCGTATCCCCGCCAGCGCCCGTAGCCCCCCTGGCTCAAGCCGTCTGCGGGCCTGGCTCCCTCGGGCCAGTCTCCCGCGCTCAAGGGGCGCCCGGGCGCTGCGCCGCGCCCCCCGCCCTGGGCCCCGCCGCTTTACCAGCGCGCGCCCGCGATGCCTGCTCGCTCGGTGTGCTGCTGAGGCCCGCGGCTCAGACCCGTGGAGGATCAGCCTGACGAAGGGGGTGGGGATAGGGATCGCTCAGTGCAAGGCGCGGGAGCCCAGTCACTGTATCCGATCGGCCCCTGGAACCCCCGCGGGCAACGGCCCCCCCCCGCAGGCGCGGCAGACGCAGTGCCGACGCCAGCGACGCCCGCATTGGCCCCCTGCCCAGCGGAGGGAGACAACCAGACAGAGGGGAGAGGAGCTCCCCCTAGCGCTGCCCTGGACCCCGCTCAGATCCCAGTTCCTTCCCCGCGCAGGGAGGCAGACCGTGCTCGCGCCCAGCCCCCCGAGGCCGAGAATGAGGCCCCCGTATGGAACAGAGACGGCAGCGGAGGATGCATCTGGAGAAAGACGAGCGGAATCCACAGAAGTCGGCAGCTCAGGCCTCCCGCCAGGTGGACAATCGAGCAGGCCCTCCCCCCCCCGCGGTGACTGAGGGGCCTCCTCAGGGAACGATAGAGGGAGTACACAGAGAAGACCCAGAGCAGTCAGCACCGCTACAGAGGGCCGCCTCTTCCCCCTCCTCCTCCTCCAATTCGCCAGTTACTGCGGCTCTTGGCTGCGCCCCCCATCTTCCTCCTCGTCCTTCAGTGCAGGATCCGAGTTCAACGGCGCTTGGACGCGCCCCCAACTCTAATCAAGATTCACCAGTGACTGCGGCTTTTGGCTGCGCCCCCCACGCAGAGCGCGACGCCGAGGAGCGATGCTGGCAACGGTAGACTGCCAGAAGACTCTCCGCAGGAACGGGCCCCGCCAGCGCCCGCGGCGGGCGCGCGGGGCGCCCGCGAGGACATAGAGGACGCCCTGCTCAGAAACCCGCTGGATCTCCCCGGCGACGGCGGAGAGGGCCCTCCGCCTGATCCTCCCCCTTCCCCCCCCCCCCCCAAGTCCCCATCCTCAGCCTTCCCGACTCCGCTGCCCCCGACGGGCCTGGGCGAAGACGTTGAGATTTCCCCTGCGCTGCCGTTGTATCCGATCGGGTTCGATGTGGACAACGGACAGCAGCATTGGGACGAGGTCGACTGGGAGTGGCCTCCGCGAGAGCGCGAACCCGGAGGTAGCACCCCCGACAGCGAAGCGCCCCACGAGTGGGAGGACCCCGACGAGATCGACAACAGATCAGCCGCTCGCGGTCGCAGTTGCCTGATCACACCTCCCCCTGGCCCCCCCCCGACTCCGCCGCCTGGCTCAAGGTCGCTCAATACGGGGGGGCGTGTGGCTGGGCCTGGGCACGGAGTTGACCCAGCTAATTGCAGCCCCCCCCCCCACAACCCAGGCGTTGTGGATCCCGCGATGCCGATGCCCCTCTCTTGGCCCCGAGAGTCGTCGACCCAAGGGGCACCATGAGAGGCGGCACACTAGCGGCACTCATGGAGTACCATGAACCAAGGGAGGGCCCGTGGAGAGAGATCCCCAGGCGTTCGCCCCGTAACCAAACGATGAATGTTGGTCTTGAGAACCTGGTAAGCTTCTGCTGGCTCCGCCACCCCCCCATGGCACGCAGCCGTCAGCGGGGGCCTCTCCAGAGCAGGGAGCGTCCAATGCCCACTCAGGGTAGGCCCCAGCCACGCGGTGCAAGCGGAGCAGGAACCCCCTCGAAGGCGTTACAACCGCGCCTCGGCAATGGCAGAGCTCGACCTCTCCTGGCTGGCATGGTCCGTCACAGGTCCGACCATGAGGCCAGGCTCGGAGGAGTAGGTCCTGACCCAGTCCAGGTACTAGCATTCCGCTACGCAAGCCTGTCACAGGACCCTGACATTGAAGCGGAAAGCCTGGGCTGCGACGAACCAACACAGGAGGAAATCATAGCGTCTGAGAGTGAGTACGAGGTGCTGCGACATGCCGCCCTCTATACAGACATCGGGGTGGGGGATCCGTCGGAGGGCCTCTTCCCGCCGTCCCTTCTTGGACTCTCCAGGTGGCGCCGCGATGCTGCCCCTGACGCAACTGACGCGAACCTAGCCGGTTCTGGCTCAGAGCACAAAGCCCGACTGTGCCGCTACCTGATCCACGAGCACCGCCGCAACCTGTTGCACCTCCCGGATCACAACGAAGTCAGGCACTGGGCACTCAGCAGGGGGCACTGGGCCGATGCTGGGGCGGACGTCCTCTCCACTGCTCAGCGCGGCACCGGGCAAGATGGCTGGGCTACCCCTGCCATCCCCGACGCAGGATCCCGCGCCCCAGGCATCGCAGGGCCCATCCTCGAGGGTAGCGACACGCCCGAAAGGCCCTGGCCCATAAACAGCGCATCCTACATGGTAAGGTTCGGGGACTTCTTCCGCCCTGGCAACAGATGCGAATACTGCGGCTGCTGGCTTGCACGGGACCAGCGCGGCCCCATGTGCATCGTTTGTTACAGGCTAGCCACCCCATGGGTGACAGCCACGGATGGACTCCACCCCGACAGCCTCGAAGCCCCAGGGCATCCACTGGACTAACTAGGTACCCAACTCACCTTCCAGCTGGCCAGAGTGGGGGCACGATACGCCCCTATCGCCAGCCACATCGGCCCCCCAGACCTCCCATCGGAGACCACCAGCTACTCCCCGTCATGGCTGATTACAGAGCTGCTCGTAGCATGGCGCCACATGACGGAGATGGCGCTTGACAGCGGAAGAACCGCAGACAGAGGCGGGCACCCGATTGCCGCGAGGGATGACGCAAGAGTGGGAGATGAACTGATACTGCGAGCTGCCGTGGGCGCCCTCGCCAGACTCTGCGGCGCCCCGCTGGGATGGGCCATGGATATTGTGACGCATATACAAGACAGCATCAGGGGATACCCCTTCGGCAGATCGTTACGCGACTGGGTGCCCGAATGCCTTGCCCAAGTCCCCACCGTGGCCCTGCCAGCCCGACCCCCTGCCCTGGTGGGCGCCAGGCCCAGGGCTCAGGACTTGAGGGCAAGATGCCAGCAATGCCTTGACTGCCTCCCCACGGAGGACACGGCATGGCTCCGCAGAGAAATAGGAGGCAACTTCCTGGATCAAGCCCTCGTCGCCACTCCCGCGGACAGGGCCTCCATCGAGACTTCGGGCGCAAGCGCCGAGGCGACGGAAGTGGCCTGCGCAGCCATAATCGCCGCTGCCAGAAGGGAGGGAAGACCCATTGCTCACCGCTTAGCGCCAGGCAGCCCCTGCGGTGAAGCGACGCGCCTCGCGATCGCACTGCGCGCAAGGGCACGGGGGGTGGGCGCCCCCGTGGCACGCGAGAGCAACCAGAAGGCCATGAGGAGAGGGGAATGAGAGTCGCACGAGCGATGGACA
Source organism: Prorocentrum cordatum (assembly GCA_963575745.1). Classification (NCBI taxonomy): domain Eukaryota; class Dinophyceae; order Prorocentrales; family Prorocentraceae; genus Prorocentrum; species Prorocentrum cordatum. The sequence goes on from CAUYUJ010018859.1 coordinate 65,385, forward strand.
CCAACAGAATAGACGCACACAGCTCCCCCCAGAGAGGGGGGGGAACGCACGACGACTGCTGCGGGAGATACTCGAGATCCGCGCCCAGGTAGCAAATGACAGCACCCCCAACAACATGACCTGGGGCAGGCTCCTGGCCCGTTTTATCTGGGACTCAGCCATAGAAAATGGCCGAGCCGCACTCGAACACGTCTTCGAGGCTACTGGGATCCCTCGTTCCCTAGTAACACACGCAGCTATGCGATGGCCCTACACAGGCATCACCTCACTAGAAGGAGCGCGCCGCCGCCTCGGGCTAACAGCGGCTGCCCTATCCCGTCAGACAGGAAGAGTGATCGAGGCCCCCCCCCTCCCAGGGGGATACATCGACCCAGAGCTCCAGGAGCGCACCATGAGCTGGCTTGACCCACTCGGGCAACTCCAGGAGGCAATCCTAACAGCAGACAGGGACGCAGTGGAGCGCGGGATGCGTGCGCGAAGTGCCAGGGCGCACGCCAGGAGTGGCAGCGTGGGGGCCGGGAGAGCAGGGGGGCGCCTACCTCCCTCCCCCATCAGGAGGAAGGGCGCAGAGCACCACCACACCCTGGCACGAAGACATCAGACAGATCCTCGGCGACGAAGCAATCAGCAACCCCAGATCCCCCCCTCCCCCCCCCCGCAGGCACTCAGCAGAGGAGATACGCTGGATGTTCTCATCCGTGCCCTAGACGCCACGCAAAGAGACGACGAAGCCTCGGGCAGATCCAGACAACAGTGCATAGACCGTGCCTCCTTCAGCGGCACAGAAGCACAGTTGGTGGCAGAAGGACTGCTCAGAGAGGCCAGGGCCCAACTTGAGCCAGGGAGCTGGATATCAAGGGCCATGTGGCTTTGCCTGGCGCCGCGCTACACCCCCCTCCTACGACCAGTGCCCCAGGTGCGTGGTATCGACATCAGACCGTTCGAGGCCCTCACCAGATGGCTGCAGATAGCGGACATACACACCCCCGACGACATCAGAGACATACTGAGTGATGGGGGGGAGCAGACCCCAGGTGCTTACTCCCCGTTCGGGAACGGACGGATACGCCTTCTCCTCCGCACCACAGGACTCAAGGCATGTCTAACCGTGGAAGAGGCGGCCACGACCACGCGACTCCTCGTAGAAAGCTTAGGCACATCCATCGCCAATGCCACCGACCTACATGGAGACGCCGAACGAGTCCTCACAGCCGGCGAGCCAGCACCGAGGCCAGGATGGGACGCTGGTGAAGACGAGCAACCCTGCACCTTCTGCGCTGGGGAGCTTAGCGGGATCGCAGAAACCCTTGTCCTCTGCGGACACAGGTTCCACAAGCACTGCCTTGACCAATGGGGGCTTAACCAGCCTGGAGTTTTCCGAGAGGGAAGAAACCCCATGCCTATTCGGCGCCCGTACTGCAGAGCCAACGACAGAGGCAGCGTCGCAGCACTCCTTCCCGGGGCTCCGCCCCCCAACGAAACGCAGGCAATGCTGCAACTCAGGGGCGGGCTCCTGACCCCCATAAGGCCCCTCAACGCATATAGTGAGTTAGCAGCCGCGACTCTCTCTCTCTCTCTCTAGCCACGGAGCTGGATTGCCTCAGAGCCGACCTGGTCTCCATGCGCAGACCGAACACCTAGATGACGGTCCGCGACATGCAAAGAATACATGAACTCGCAACTGCTCACAGGCACCCCCCGTCGCAACCTGAAGAGACGGAGGTGGATCACGATAGCGAAAGTGCGCCCCCCAGGCAAACGAACGAAGGAGGATCAGGAGACAGCAATGCCCCAGCTCCTCCCTCCAGACAGGAGAGAATGCGCTCAATCCCAATTATCGCCCAATCAAGGCGGGCCTCCCTCCTAGCCAGACACCCGCCAGGAGAATTCAGACGGAGAGGTCCGCCGCCCTTCCCGGCCCCCTGCTCATGGCGGCAGCCAAGGAGGCAGGGGCTCAACTAGTAATCGCCCGAGGGTCACTGCTAGGCGACAGACACGCGGACAGCACGGGCATCACCCTAGCTATGGCAGGCCCCAGTGCATATGAGCAGATCAAGGGACTGGTCGGCAACAGAACCACTCCTGAGGAAGAGCAGGGCACCACCCCCACCATCCTCATCGCGGATGCCATCGCGTCCCAGGTACAAGCGGCGCTGTCAGCGGCAGGCTCGGGTGATGGCCCATGTAGGATCCTCGCTCTAACAGGGCAAGGAGTTTTGACGCCAGGAGGCCCCGACCCGACTGAACTGATGGCCATAGCTAACGCACAATGGGGGTACCGAGCCACAAACATGATCACACACCTGGTCCCCATAAGGAATCCGGTGGTAACAGGGGTATAACCCCCCCTAGTGCAGCTCGTGGCGGCACAGTTCCACATAACAGACCAAACCCAAAGAACCCAGATCCCACCATCCGTAGTGGTACACTGGGGAGGCAGGGACGCAGACACCAGTGACGCCCTCCACATACTCGCACCAGAGCAGCATAACGACGAAATAGTTGCTCAGATTACTAGATGGCAACAGACGTTAGAGGGGAGCGATCAGTCTACAGGGGACGTGGGGTGGGCCACCACCATGATACCCCCACCAAGGGAGGAGACCCTCGTAAAGGCAGGGCTAGAACCACTCTCCCACCACGTAGTTCGGCGTCGTCCCGCCAGAGAGCCACACATGCAGGCCCCCGCAGGCTCGCCCCCTGAAGAACTCCAGGTCGCGGCGCAGGCGGCGCTGGCATCCAACGTCAATGGAAGTACTTGGAGGTCCAGTGAGGCGTCCGACTCCGTACACATCCCCATCCCTACCGCCGCCACGTGCCTTGTCCTGTCAACCGCAGCAAACGCTGCGGCAGCCTTTTGATACCGAGTAGGTCTCAGCAGGGGAGGAATGCTCTTCATAAGGACTCCAGAGAGAATCGCTGCCCCGATGCTGCGATACCTCAAGGATGAGCTCCCCAAAGTCTTCGGGTCCGCGCGCAACTCCCCTGCCCGCTGCCCCCGAAGAACTCTTCTAGACGGAAGCTGGGACGGGGGCCCCTCATTCGCCGGGCTAACCGACCCGGAAGATGGCTTCCACCTTCGGTGGAACATAGCAGACCTAGGGCAATCCAGACGACAGGAGCTAATCGAAGCTGTCGACGCCACCGTAGGCACTGGAGCAGTGGAGCAGGTTACCACGATGTACGCCTGGTTCCCCGACACAGGTGAATACAAGCACATGACACAGGTTAGAGTCAGACTCAACGTCGCCGCCAACATGTCTGCTGCCTTCTGCGGGACCAGCTGCATCACGGTGGGGTCGCAGGTTGTCAGGATCTTTCCGGCCACCCCCTCAAGAGAACAGACCAGGGGAGACACAGGGATCCCCAGGGCCCAAACGGAGCACATTGAGGCAATCATGGACGAAGCAGTCCGGCAGGCCCCCAGACGAGCCGTGCAGCCTCAGATTCTGGAAGTCATACCCTTCGACCGGCAAGGAAGTCAGGTCGGTTCCCCCCTCCAAGGCCCATGCGTCCAGACCCCTGGACCCCTTGCCACGCCACGCTACGGACGTTCTCAGCCTCGATAGGCTCTTCTGGGACCAGGCTGCACGCAAGGGCCTGGCCGCTGCCCGAGGGAGCCGAGGGCAGGGAAGGAACAAATATCATGAGAGCCCCCTCCCGGCCATGCCCGAGGACTGGTTGCGCGAGGTGGGCGGCGTCATGGGCGGGCGATACCCTACCCGCCGCGTATCCACGGAGGACAGGGATGGCCTGCGAGACTACAGCACCATACTCCATCCAGGGGAGCACCTCTCAGCTGCGGTGGCAGCGGGAGGGGCTGCATGCATCGCCGCCTGCGGAGAGCACGGCCGCCTATGCACCTCCACCCCCATGTGGGTCACCATCGCGCTGCCCGCCGAGGCCGACCTCAGATCGGCCAATCGAGGTGCCGATCGCCCGCAGACCAGAGTGTCCCTGCAGCTGCTGCATGGACCAGTGCATCTTGCTAAGCTAGACGCTACCCCCGCGCGCGCCCCGACGCTCGAGGAGCTGGGAATTGGCATCAGCCAACCTCCCAGTGTGATCATACCCCCAAGAAGACATGCAGCCGTGGACTCCCCCCCTGGCCCAGCCCGCCCAAGGATATTTCCCCCCTCGCAGAGGTGCTCTCACGCAGGATCCGATCCAGGGCAGAGACAGGGGCCGCACTGGTTAGGACGGAGAGTGATGCCGTCACATGCGCCCAGGGCATGCTCGGAAGGCTCCAGGCCTGCATCGACGAACAGAGCACACATGACCTGGCCAGAAGCATCCAGACCATATTTGTGCTCGAACAGCGACGACAAGAAGAGGGTTGACCCATTAGGAGGTACAACTGGGACCTCTTTGCGGCCATATGGATCCTCCAGCTGACTGACCCTAGCACACTGGACAGGGATCACCTGTTCCAGCTCACCAGTGAACTTGGCTCAAAAGAAGAGGTCACCAGACAGCTCCCGTTCTCGCAGTGGCTCTCACTTGAACCTGATCCAACTTGCACCGCCCACCACCCTTGGCTCGAGGTTCCAGGGGGCAGAGGTGTAGACATTGACAGCGATGCAACACACAGGCTGGCCCCCGGCACGGAGGAGAGGCTCCAGAGGTTTGGCGAAAGGTTGCGGAGGGCCGCCCAGGAGGACAGGCTACGGCACGATCCGGGGAGAGCACCCAGACCGCGAAGGGCACCCAGGGGCAACCATGGAGATCCCTCCAGCGGGGCCAGAGCGCGACCCGCACGAACAGGGCAGGAGCAGCCGCAGGCCGCACTCAGCAGGGCCCAGGACGAACCCCCAGCAGTCGAACGGGATACTGCTATCGGAGGCCCGCAGACCGCGGCCAGCAACACTCCCCGCCTTCAGCCTACCCCCCCCCCCCCCCCCATCGGCGCAGGCGACCGCGCCGCAGCAGCCGTGCCCGCGCAACCAGGTCACCAGTCCCACGGCGCACAACCTGCGACGGCGCGGGGGCGAGAGAAGCAGCGAGGGCAACCCCCCGCCCTCAGCATCCCCAGGTGGCGCCTGTGTGAGCAACAGCCCGACGACAGGGATGGAAAGCGCCCCCAGCCCAGATTGCGGGGAAGAGCGCAGCAGCGCGGATCGCGGGGATATGCGGGCCCCGCAGGTACAGCCCACGGCGCAGCCCCCGACAGACAGAGGGACAGTCCACCAGCAGGAGCAGCAGCCCTCCTCCGGCCCACGCACTAACCCTGACCAGGCGCACCCGTCTCCCCAGCAGGAAGAGCGAGGTGCCGCGCCCCCCTCGGCGCCGACGCCCCTGGCGGAGAGAGGCGAACCTATGGACAGTGGTGGAGAGGGCAGTCAAATCAACCATGAGCCAAGGAGCGAGGCACAAGTAGAGGATACACCCCAAGCCCGGATCTGCAGGAGAAGACCCCCTCCAGACAGCGCCCCCCGAAGCTTGCCTGGTGACCCGCTGGGGAGGGGCGACCCCCCCAGAGCAAGCTCACACCTGCCGCTCTGCATGGGGCACAAGTGGGGCCACCTCCTCAACAGCGCAGCAGAGACGCTCCGCTCCCTCGGCCCCCCCGCGCAGTGGGAGGGGCTGGGGTGCACGGACAGAACGAAGTGGAGGACGGTGCTCAGCGCCATCGCCTGGGGCACTTCCATGCTTCAGCTCGAAAAGCAGATCAGGCAGGTTTTCACTAGAGCCTACCTATCACACAGGTTGCTCAATCCCTTGAAGGCATATTGGGCACAGTGCCCGCCGATCGGCACAAGGAGCTCAGCCGGCAGAAACGTCCTGTCCAAGAACGCTGCCCTAACTGCGGACGCCGCCTGCGCGCGCCCACAGTCTGCAGCAGCCAGAATCCCCAGTGGCGAAGGCCCAGCATACCCCTTTCTCCCCTTAACCGAAGAGGTCCTCGACAACATCCTCTCGGTCTCCATGGGGGGCTCCCTCGGCCCTAATACCAGCAGGCTCAGGGCCGTCGACTCAACCTGGTGCAATCTCAGGGGAGATAAGCTCCACGGCAATCCCTCCAGACGACCAACACAGGAGGCAGAAGCAGGATGCCCCCACCACCCCCCGCAGAGGGCCCCCAGCTCAGAGGGTCAGCCACAGCGGACCGGAGCCGCAGAAGTGACCGCATCTCAACACCAGCAGCAGGCAAGCCAGCAGAACAGAGACACGACGCCGACGGGCCCCGTGAGACGGCAAGACAGAAGTCGGAATAGAAGGGCCCGGCAGGCAGGCCCCTTGGGGACGAGGGCGCGGCCCAGGGCAAGGCCGAGAGCAACGAGACCGACGGAGGACAATTCCCGGTCTCTGGTAACAACGTGGGAATCCCAACCAGCTGCACCGGTGCAAAGTAGACTCGGAAGGGGCCGCGCGCTCACCTCGACCGAGCCAAGGACCAGGAGAAGGGGCGATGAGGGTGAGACTCAGGGCCGCCCCCCCCGCGCCCACCGAACCCACCGCAGCCCCACAACCCATAGACGTCCTCCAACAGGTATGGACACAGCGCAGAGATCGCGACACTGGTCTATCCCCAGTCGCCCCTCCTGACCAGGTACTAGCCGCCTATCAGGTAGCCGGCTTGGACAACAACACCTTCCTGGACGCGCTTCGGCCCCTGCACGAGCAAGGCACCATCAGACTAGGACCCGACCAGACAGTCGACGACATTGCGGGTAGATTTCGAATACAAGACGCGGTCGAGAGGGACTTAACGCAGCAGGAGGAAAGGGCAGTGAGAGGCGAACCTGCAGGAAACCGCGGCTCTATGAGCGAACGCTCCCCCCTACACTTGGTGCCCCTTTTTGACGGCTGGGGCATCGCCGGACTCGCCGTGGGCGACCTCGTGAGCAAGCTAGGAGCCAGCAGCAGTTTTCGGTCCTCTGCCTTCGTGGAGCACAATAGGGCCGCGGCGGAGGCAGTGGCGCGCATATGGGCAGCCGCCCCCGATCCTCAAGACGGAGGCCCCCCACGTAAACTGATAGCGGCAAATGCGTGGGATCTCTTCAGGCGCAACGACCCCCATGACACTAGGACTCCCTGGGAGAAGCACCTTGACTCCCTGGAGCAGGGCAGCGCCCTTCTGATAGTGGCAGGACCTCCCTGCAATAACCTATCGGCGGCAGGCTCGCGCGCCGGCAGGGACGGGCTGGCAGGGGCTCAGTCTTCCCACTTCTTTGCAGTCCCGACAGCCTGGTACCTTGCAAGCAAGAGAAGGCCAGACGTCTCCGTCCTGGTCCTCGTGGAAAACGCGGCCTCCATGCCTCTGGCCCACCGCAATGCCATGAGAGTGGCCATGGGGAGGCTCAACCCCGAGCGGGCAGTCAAAATGAACGCGGGCGACCACGTGGCCAGTCACAGAGAGCGTCTCTGGATCGGCAACTTCCCACCCCCGACCGACACAATCTCATGCACCCGTCCCCCCAGCCCTTGGGAACCAAGATGGGCATACAGGCCAGACGGAAGGATCCCGACCTGGACGCAGTCCAGGACTGTCCCGGACGACCCGGATGCCATTCTTCCCAACAGTTACCAGACCCACCTCCTGTGCATTTTATACAACGAAGACAGCCCGCTCCTCGGACACCCGATCCCGAAGAGCTGGTGGCCACACCTGCTGAAGATACCGCTCCTACGGACGATGGACCTCAACAAACTGCAGGCTCATCAGAAGAACCTTTGGTTACCGTTATCGTGGATATATCAAACACATCGTTCACCGCTGAAGAAAAAGCAGCAAATGACAATATGAGAGCAGATCTATCAGCAGAGATCCAAGCATACGAGCACGCTGATGCGAGCATACTCGACAACGTTATTGACCCGCCAGAAGACTTCCTCAACCACCCAGACTACGACCCAGAGGAGGATTCAAGGTGGATTAAACAGTCATACGACCGCCGCATATACCGCTGGACGTCGGAGTTGTTGGTGGATTCACTTATGATAAAGATGAAACAAATCATTGAGGTACACACTGGCGCGGACAGAATTGTGGTTGATAAAACACAATCGCACTTACGATTTGAGATTCAATTTGGATCCAAAGCATGGAATGCAGAGAAATACTATTTGAATTATGATCACCCACAAATGGGCACGCGACTTGCCAATTTGCAGTGCAGACCGCTTTTGCAAAAAGTTGGTACACTACCTGGACCCAGAGACCATCGAGGAGTCGACTACAGGCGTCTTTCAATGGATCTCCAAAGTATATCAAAACGTATTGATGGACAGTATTGCGGAGCTCCGTGACTTCACAAAAGATGCCATCCATCAGAAACATCCTGCACTCCAAACGTTGCGTGATCTATTTAAACATTGCATCGACACATTCGGTAATCCAGACTTCCCCGTATGGAAGGAACTGGTGGAAACACCTGCCGCGCCACGTGACCCAGGCGCGGGGCAGGATATTCCCCAGGACCCAGGCAGCGTTGCATCCGCAGCTCCTGATCAAGAAACCATGGTACGGATCATAGCCGAGCAGACGGGAGTCAACCGCGAGGAGGGCGACAACGAGTCCGCCTTGCAAGAGAAGGCTCGCCGTCTCCGTACTGAAAACGTATGCCATGGTGATGCCGAGGATGCGGACAACGACACAACAGAGCACATAGGACTGCCAGGGGAAAGATTGTCTAGGATCGAGATCGAGGGGCTGAGTAGATCAACCGCTTCCCGACCGAATGCCGAGATCAACCGCGAAGCCATGGATCAGATCGGCCGTAGTCTTGCGCGTGGTCAGGATACTCGCTGGGGATTTCGCGAGCACCTCACGACGGAGGGGGCACCAGAAACGATCCTGCATGATATCGCGCGGTGTCGGAATTGCGGTCGAGACTTATCCCTTGGGATCGTCGCAGGTGATGGTACCCTTTGTGACATCTGTTGGCAGTACACCGTGGCCGTAGGTGCTACGGGTAAAAGTACCGCCGTCCAGAGCGACCTAGCATACCTCCACAAGCTGACCAACTGGATCAAGATGACGCTCTCCCAGGATGACATCACGAGGTGCATGAGAGACGGAGCGCAAGTCATTATGACGGGCGCGCGCTCATTCCCAGGTAATGAGAAATATTCGCTGAGGAGAATGGCTAATGTGTCTAGGAAGAGGTATCAGAAGTGGGTCGACTCTGGTCGCCCTCCTGCACACGAGTGCAGACTGATGGGCGAGGTTGGTGACGACAGACCTCTGTACTAACCATATGCCAATCTCGTTCAGCGCTTTCTCAACGATTTGAAGTTCCACCACCAAATGACAGGCGCTCGCGTGAACGTGGGCAAGAAGGCCTGGAACGTGGACGACATGCGTGATGCATGCACGATCCTCGATACCAGCATCAGGACAGGACAAGCTGGTCGGAAGAAATGGTGGCTGAACGAGGGCAGACTCGACAGGCAAACGCGGCGGGCTCGCGGACTTGTCACGATTGCCCTCCCTAGAAGGGATGGCACCCGTGAGAAAGTCACGCAGCGCAAGCTTGGTGCGATTGCTAACGAGTTGTTGGGCTCCCTCGATCCGTCACATACCGACCAGAGGGGGGTTGATTCAGGGATGAGAACCGATCCGATCGAACCTGATACACACTCCCATCAGTCTGATGATGCCATGGGGCCGCGCCATCCACCGCCGCCGCCGCGCCCTGCCCCTGGCGATGCTGCACAGTCCAGCGCCTCTGGCGCGGCGGACCACATGCCCGCGGGGCCGCGCGCCAAGAGAGCGCGTACCACAGATTACGCCGCCTACTGGCGCGACGACCTTGAGGACAGTCATTGGGGTCTCAGGTATTGGAGCTACTACATCAAATGTTGGATCTACATCGCGATGAACAACGACGAGTTCGTATACATCCACGACATCCAGTACAACGATTGGTTTCGTCACTGGATCCCGAGGACATATTGGGAGACGTTCACGACGAGCTACGTGACGTACAATGGCCAGGGGATGTGGGACCGCAGGTTCTACAAGAACGGCAACGCGTAGGGAGTCGGCCGCAAGGCCCGCCGCTCAAAGGCCTGAACTTCATTATAATTCGAGTTCGCCTTGAGCGGTGGCTATTACATACTTCTAGGCCACTTCACTATACAACGCAAGTGGCCACATATACAAACATCTTTTGCGATAACCGAGGCAGCCCCCGAAGGAGCAGCGCCAACGGGGGTCGCCAAATAGAATTTATATACATGCAGCTTTCGTGTTTATCAACGCGACATTTCGTATGGCCAGACATTTGCTTTTACATGTAGTTGCGTTCCGTAGCACGATCGTGTTCATCAACGCGATCTTAGCGCGCATATTCATTACAGTATAACTACATTGCGTTGAGAATAATCTGACAGCTGGTGGCAACACCTGCCTCGCAAAGGCGAGGCAGATTACAAGTTGCTTTATTGCTCAGCTCTTCTTTCTCCGCTTCTCCGCCCTCGAGTGCCGAAGCGTTTTGGGGGGCGCACCGAGGGGGCGCCAAAGTGTGCTTGGCGAAGAAATGGGGACCCAGGGTGTTCCTTCTTACTTTACTTTGCAGCTGAGGCTATACTGACTTTAAGCTCAGCTGCCTGCAGACCTAAGGATTAAAAGGAGTAAAAGGGTGACGGATTCTTTTCCCCTGCTCCCGAGTCCTACCTTCACGGGCGGGATTCGGGACGGGGGGTGCGAATGGAACCCGTGTAGTACCCTCATATATACTCCTTATCCTCACCTCTCCTGCGCCCGGCCGTTTGGGCTCAGGTGTTGGGACAGATCGATCAGACCTTTGATCGTGCAGGAGGGAAAGACATCCATCTATCCCTCCTTCCCTCTACCAACGGATCAGGGGTTCTGTGCCCTTGTACTTCAACCCCATACACAGGATGGAGGAGGAATCGGAGGAGGAGGCGGGGGAGGGGAGGAGGGAGGAGGAAGAGGGGGGGGCGGGCGAGGAGGGGAGGGCGAGCAGAAGGGCCAGAGGCCTCTTGGATGCATCGCGGAGTCTCTTGGGATGTCTTTTGGGAGCCTCTCGGAGGCCTTTTGGGGCGTCTTGGGGGCCTCTTGGCGGCCCCAGGAGCTTCTAGGAGCGTCTTGGGTGCCTTGGGGGGGCCTCTTCGGGCCTCTTGGGAGCCTCTTGGAGGCCGTTTGGGGCGTCTTGGGGGCCTCTTGGCGGCCCCAGGGGCTTCCAGGAGCGTCTTGGGTGCCTCGGGGGAGCCTCTTGGGGCCTTCTTGGGGGCCTTTTGGGGGCATCTTGGGGGCCTCTTGGAGGCCTCTTGGGCCCTCTTGGGGCTTTTTGGGAGGGGTCTGGGAGGTACCTTGGGGCCATCTTTCGGGCGATCGATCGCAGATGGGGCGAGCACTTCCCCCCCCCCCCCCCGTCGGGGCCACGATCCTCGTGGGGGGTGTCGAATTTTAGCCCTCCCAGGAGTCGAAAGAGACCCCTCCGACCACCCGCGAAAGGACCTCTCCAGGCCCAGGGGGAGGGGGTAGGGGGGGAGGGTAAACCCCTCCCCGAAGGGGAAGAAGGGGGTCGAGAACAGAGCGGGCTCTCTAAACCACTCACGCCCAAAGGGCTGGTGGGACTAGTCTCGGAATCCGCGACTGCTATCCGGGGGGGGCCAGTGGGGGGGCCAAAGCACTGCTGCAAGCAAGGGCCGAGGCTCTTGCGGAACAGGAATCGGCCACTCGCCGGGCGGCAGAGCTGAGATCCATGCATCGGCGCGCTCAGCGCGTCGCGGCGACTTCCCGAGCCGGCCGTGCCAGCGCGAGGAACGAAGCGGAAGAAGCAATTCAGGCCATGCGAAATGCCGAGATGCAGGCCCACTTGGAAGCCGAGGCAGCAAATCAACATTTCCAGGAAGAGGCTGTCTCAATTGTGCAAGAGTGGGAAGCTCAACGAGAGCGCGCGCACCGGCATCAAGCGAGGCAACTGGCACAGGAGGGTCTGCAAGGCATGGCGAGCACGGCGAGGAGGGCGGTTTCGGCAACCGCAACGCGCTTCCGATCGTCTGGCGGGGCCATGTCCCAACGAGAGGGCTCGCGATCTAGACCGACCATGTCCGACGAAACCCGCTGCTCCATCTGCAACGTGCCAGGTGCCCCTTACGCGTGTGAGAGACGCCAAAGGCCGTTCTGCGCACTGCATTGCGATTGGGTAGCGAAGCGCTGCCGACAGTGCGAAGACGACCGAGCACGTGGCCACGAAGCCGCGCCGGAGAACAGCACGACGAGGAAGAAGCCATGATGAAGAAAAGGATGCTTGCAGAGGAGGAGAACGTGCGGTCCCGAGGCGAAATTGGGGCTCAGGCTGAAGCCATAGCCCTACGTCGCATGCGCGAGCTTGAGGATAATGATTAACTACGCGCGCTCAAACTGGAAGAAACAGCACGCGCTCCAGCTGATGAGATGCGAGAGAAGGCCGAAGCGCCGATGAAATAATCGGAACTCAGCGCGGAGAAAGCCAAGGAGAAGCATCGCGACTACCCGAAGTTCGCTCCCAGCGAGTCGCAAGGGCAGAAGGAGGAACAGAAATGGAAGAAACAATATGGGCCACCGCCCTATTCCTTCCCGGGATTACAGCGCCTGCCCGACCGAGGAAAACCGCGGCAACCGCGGGAGATCTCGCAGGAGATGGCGACGAACTCCATTCACCAGGGCCATGCTAACGGCGAAGGGGACAAGCCGGGAGGGAAGAAGGGCGGCATCGGAGGCGCGCCTGGGGGCGACGATCCCGGCGACGGAAGCGACGATGATAACGATGGCGAAGACGGCGATCCCAATGGTGACGACGATTCCGAGGAGGAAGGTTCCAGTGACGAGGATGATGATAGCTCCGAGGAAGAAGGTGAAGAGGCCGCAAACCAGAGAATCAGCCGATGCGCCTTAGCTCAGAACGCCGGTCAGGACAATCCGGGGGGAGGTGGCCCACCACCCCTGGGCCCTCCTGGAGGCGGTGGTGGGCCGGGTTTCCCGGAGCACGGGGGAACGATTCCGGCCGCTACCCCATAGGCAGCGGCGGATGGGATCGACAAAGTCACGCTAGACCCCCTGCCAGATGCGGGCAGCTTCCGCGCGTGAAAGAAGTCCGTCATCCAGGCAGTGGCCTCGTGCTCGCCGCAAGACCATGCTTTGGCAACTAAGTGGGTAGCTGAGGCGTTCGAGCCCAAGACAGTGCATGCCAGAGCATTGAAGGAGCCAGGCCCGTACTTTGGGAACCTTGCTATACTCATAGCGGCAGATCTCATTGCGAAAGTTGACGCGGTCCAAAGGGATCCCAACGCTTCCCATGCTCTCCGACATTTGGCCAACGAGATTGGCCGCGCCGACTCCACCCAATTGAAAACAGGGGAAACTGCTCACGGGCAGATAGATTCTCCGCATAATCCAAATTCATGTCGCCACCCAAGAGGACCACGGACTGGTATATACCTACGAGGACTTCATGGCCATCCAGATCAAAGGAGAGGGTAAAGAGGCAGACCGAGACCTTGACCACTTCTACGACGAGTGGATCAGGGTGACGTAAGAAATGGAGAAAGCCCACACATCCTTCAGACCATCCAGCCAAAGCCAGTTTGATAAACAAATGAAGAAGGGCCCATGTATGCACGTGACCCTTGCTATGTATGAGCATAGCAACGATGAATACGGAAAGGGCATGAAATCCTACGAATGGCTCTTGGGCATGATCGCTAGGCAGATGCTGAAGGATCGAGGGGGGAGGGGGAGGGGATAATCGTAAAACCCAAAAGCAGCACGCAAACAAGCGCGGAGTGAAACTCAGTGGCGGAAAGACGGGCGATGGGAGCAAGGACTGAATCACCATGAAATATGGGAGGCTTTAGAAATCCGTCATCTGCCGACGATGGCTGAAAGATCAATGCCCACTCAGTCGGCGCGACTGTCAGCACCTGCACCCCAAGAAATCGACGCCCGCGCAGCAACAGAAACGCGGACAGACCCAGGCCGCCGTGCCAGGGCCCTCCCATGGTGGGCCGACTGGACGGGGCCAGGGAGGCACGGGTGATTCGAGGGGCAAAGGCAGGGGAGACAGGAAAGTGGAGGGCAGAGGCAGAGGCGATAGCAAGGGCGGAAAAGCTGACCGGCCCAAGAAACAGAATTGGCGCGGTAGCAGTAATCCCCCATCGAAGAACAAAAACAGAGCATGCTACGCCAACAGCCGAGGCCCCCAGAATTGCGACGGCCCCTGCGGCCGCGAGCATCGTCCGCTGACGAAGCAGGAGAAACAGGAACGAGACGCCTGGGAGCAAAGCCTACAGTTAGGCCAGTAAGGGCTCACCGTGCAGCCGAAACGCTGAGCAGACGGCCGCTGCCGAGAAAATCGCAAAAAGCCTCGAAGCCGCCGGCTGCTCCCGCCCCAGACGGAGGAAAACCGCAGGGCGGTAAGTCAAGTGGGCAGGAGGGAAAGACCAAGGCGAAATGCCGGTGCCACTTGGACGGCCAAGCGCGCCCTTTCGGAGAAAAGCGCCGGCGCAAGGCCAACGCTCCCGGGCATCCGTGATCCGGGGGGGCGGCGCGCAGCACCCGTGGTGCTGGCGCCGCCCCGGCGGGAGATGCGACAGGACGTCCCTGCGCAGCTCCTGCGGTGCAGGTGCAGTTGGCCAGTCCAGCTGCGCCATTCGCCAGGCCGCGATCCCGCGCGACAGCGCAGGGGCCCATGGCCAGCCCTGGCAACGAAAGGTCAATCGATACTCCAGGCCAACGCAACGAGGCCATGGTAAACAACGAGACGTTCACTGCGGACGCTCAGCGCCATTCAGCCGTCGCGAAGACCGACGATTGTCTCTTCATTGGGGTGCTGAGGTGCTTGCTGGCGGGCGGGATTAAGTCGCATCCGAAGGGGGCGCTGGACCTGTTCGAATCGGGAAGACCCGAAAGAAGCTCACTGCGCCATGCCGCGGGGGGCGTCGACAAGCGGCCGTTGACCGCTGCGAATAGAGAGAGGGAGGTAATAATCCATTCATCCATGCATTTCCCCACGCCATGGACGATGAGGGAGATGAGACAGAATGGGCCAATGCCAATCGCCACGAAGCACGGCGATCCATTCTGCTTCCCGAGTTTGTGGCAGGACTGGCGCGGCAAGACTACCCGAGTGCATCGGCAGCTTGCAAACAACGACGCGAGCGATCTGGAGCACGAGGCGTGGAGGTTGTGGCTTGACTGCGAGCCAGCGCCTGCGTCCCAAGACGGGTCAAGCAGCGATGCTGGCGACGGCCGTGCCGATGCCGCATCGGCTAAGCGACGCAACCACAGAACAGGGGGCAACTGGGCAGTCCAACTCGGATCGATGCGTTTCATTGTCGACACCGGTTGCGGCTCCAACCTCATTGCTTTCAAACGCATACAAAACGCAGGCGCCATAAGCAAGATGAGGGAGCTCCAAGTCCCAATCGCGCTGAACACGGCCGGGGGGCTGTCTAGTGCCCTCGGAATTGTGAAGGTGGCCTGTGGCCGGTTATTGAGTGCAAAGTTCGACGCGATTGTAATGCCGGAGACACCTAGCGTAATTTCCGTGGGCGAACGATGCATGGATAACGGCTACAGTTTCTATTGGAAGAGTAGAAAAATGCCGTATCTCTCCCTACCCAATGATATGAGAGTGGACCTGACGGTTGATGATAACATACCGTACCTCAACGTTGGAGGGGTGAGGCTTTGGGTCGAGTAGACGAGGCAGCTCCCGTCTACCCAGCAGGGTTAGAGCGATGGGCCTGTGTGGAGGCTAACGCGAAGTCTTACCTGGCAGACCCCGAGCAAGCGGGTGGTCCCCCGCTCCGGGCTGTCAGGCGCCGCGCAACCCTGGACCTGCTCTCGCGCGAAGTGATGACGGAAGACTCATCTGTGGACGGAGTCTTGGAGGACCGTTCTGGTCACCACTGCGGAGGCGCGCCTCATAGAGCCGACCTCGACGGCATGAGCGTCGTTACCTATTGCTACGATGAGCTTCAGATGGCGAGCCGGGGGGGCTGGAAGCCTGGTCCAACCGGGATCGCCAACAAAATGCCACCGGCTCCCACATGCTGCGGCCATGCCGTTGGATGCGGGAGACGAGCCGCTCCCGCACCTGCAGAGGGGGCGGCAGAACAACGCGCGGAGGCACTGGGCGCCGCCGATCTGGTCGACGATGATGGCGGCGATGAACCAACGCAGGAGTCAGGAGACGAGCCGAGTAAGATTGAGCGACTCAAGAAGGAGGCGCTCGGTCCCGAAAACACCTCATGACACACCTGCCCAATAATCCGCACTGCCCAACGTGCACCTGGGCGAAGACACTCAGGGGGCAACAGCGCAAGAAGCATAACAAATCGCTAAAGAAGCTGATGCCTTACTCGGAACCGAAAGCATTCGGAGGGCTGTGCACCGTGGATCACTGGTTTGCGTTGGGCGACCTCTCGAGGGGGCTCTACGGGGAAACCTCGCGTGTGACGCTGCGCGATCTGTTTGCAAGATTCCTTGCGGGCACCTTCGGCAAATCGGCCGAACAGGTTCCAGATTTCCATGTGAATCTGCGCGCGCCGCGTGAGCTGTTCGTGCACATATATTCAGACCCGGCACGTAAACTTAAGAAAGCCTGCCAGGATCTAAAAATAGCATGCGACTCCACTCAGCCGGCACATGCAATACCGAATTCCGTAGCTGAGCGCGCCAATGGCGTCGTTCAGGGCGGTGCGAGAACACAGCTCATGACCGCCGGCCTACCGGCGCAGTTCTGGGCAGATGCCGCCCCGTACTTTCGCACGCGTTATACCCAGAGGCTCCTTTTTGTTTATTTGAAGCAACTACAGTTTTTCGTTTTTCATCATGGTTTCGTCTTTCATCATCGTTTTCGTATTTCATCATGTTTTTCGTTTTTCATCATGGTATTGGTACATCATCAAAGTATCATAACGCATCTTATTCACCAACATGATTTTATATCGAACTCGCCACTGCGCTGGACCTCCCATGGGCGCACACTAGCAGGTGGCGACAGTTGCTCGGCTGTCACAGCGCCCCCTTTTTTTTCAACTTCCCTCCCCCCTCCTCATCCTTTCCGATCCCCCGAATCCCACTCTTCTCCCCTCCTCTCTTCCCCCTTTTCCTTTTCCCAGTCGTTCTCCTCATCATCCCTCCTGCTCGCCCACCTCCTTCTCCACCCCCGCGGCTCGTCGAGGTCAGAGCCTTTTAGGATGGCGCCAAAACGGCCGCGCTAAAGCGATGTGGCGCAGCTGAAGAAGACGCTGTACCGCTACGTGGACCGCGTCGACTGGCTGCAGCACGGCGCGAAGATCACGAAGCCGTGCAAGAAGGAGACGATCAAGGAGAAGAAGGCCCGAATCATAATTAGGATGGATGTGGGGGAAAGAAGTAGGATAAGGGGATGATGATGAGGAGAAGGACCCAGGAGGAGGAGTAGGAGGAGGAGGAGGACATGTTAGATCGATCAGGGCGAGGACGACGACGATGTTCGGAGGAGGAGGAGAAGGAGGAGGAGGACAAGGAGGAGGAGACGGAGGAGGAGGAGGAGAAGGAGTAGGAGGAGGCGGAGAAGGAGGAGTAGGAGTATGAGTAGGAGGAGGGGGGGGAGGAGGAGGAAGGAGACGAGGAGGAGCGCTAGGCGCTGCTGTTCGAGCTGGAGACGCTGACGCCGAACCTGTCGCTGAAGCCAGACACGGTCGGCCACGCGCTGCGAGGCGCCCCGGAGGATAATGGCTACGCGCTCAGCCCAGCGGAGGCCGACGACTGGGTCGAGGAGAACGGGATGCGGCTCCGCACACTTTGCGCTCACGCTCGCGAGCTCAAGGGGGCCCTCTGGGGCTGCGAATCCGACGAGGAGGACGAGGGGGGATCGGATGAGCCCGAGGGGGGAACTCGAGAAAAGGACATGGAGGATAAGGAGGAGGATCCAGGAACAGGCGGAGGAGGAACAGGAAAAGGAGGAGGAGGAGGAGGACGGAAGGACACGGAGGACAGGGTGGAAGAAGGTTGGACCCCCTCTCACTCCCCCCCTCCATCTTCCAGGAGATGGACGCGGACGGATGGGGGGGGGGGGGGGGGGGGGGTGCAACCGCGCAAATGCCGCGCAGAAGACGCGACAAGGCGCCGCAGTGGTTCAAGGACCTGCAGTTCGACGGCGCGGAGCCAGACGTCGAGCAGGACAGCGACGACGACGACCTGGCCGACGCCGCGGACGACGACGACGAGGAGATCATCACCATGAAGAGGCCTGCAGCAGTCCGACGGCCTGCAGGACGAAGTGGGCGAGGGGGATGAGGAGGAGGAAGAGGGGGAGGAGTGGAGAGGATCACGTGGACGTTGAGGCGAGTCGTCAGGCGTCGGAGGCGGAGGAGGAGGAGCAGGAGGAGGAGGAAGGAGGAGGAGGATGAGGAGGAGGAGGAGGGTGAGGAGGAGGAAGAGGAGGGGCAGGATGGGGTCCGCCAGGATCAGACGTCTGGGTGCACGGCTACGACACGAGGGTCGAGAACGCGTGGAGGAAGAGGCCCGACGCCTTGGAGACGGAGCTCCCCGAGTACGCGATGCGGCTCGCACCGCCACCAGGTGCGCGCCGTACGGACATGATGATTGCAGTGTACAGCGACGAGGAACGAGAAGTACCTCAACTCATGGTGGGAGCTTAGAAACATCGACGCGGTCCTGCACAAGGCCAAGATGATGTTCATGTATCTGCAGATGGTGCTGCAGGTGGTGCTGCAGATGGTGCTGCAGATAGTGCTGCAGATGGTGCTACAGATGGTGCAGATGGCGCTGCAGATAATGCTGCAGATGGCGCTGCAGTCGAGAAGGAGAAGTCATGCGCGTACAAGGACAGCGGGGCCGACGGTAAGGTCGTCCAAGCAGATTTTCGCTGGGGCGCTCCTCGAGGCAAGGAGAAGGTCTACTACGCTCGCATTCGGCTAGCGGGCAAGGCGGCGTTCCACATGAACGTCGACCAGTTCAGTGGTGACGAGGACGCAGCGTTCACCTTCATCGTCGACCTCGCGAGGAGGCTCCAGGCAGGCGCCATCGACGCCGAGGGCTGCGTGACCGCCAAGAACGAGTACGAGAAGAAGCACGAGGGCACCATCGCGAAGAAGCGACCAGCTGCTGCCACATCGCCACCTGCCATCAAGAGACCAGCAGCTGCGACGCCAGCACCTTCGACGCCAGTCCCGCCGACGCCGCCATCGTGCAACCGCGGCGTCTCGAGTCCGATGGCAAGCCCTGCGAGTTCGAGGCCCTTCGCGTCCTCGATCGCGCCAGGCCCGCACTGGCTGGAGGACTAGCCATCCGAGGAGGAAAAAGCTAAGATGGCCTCCATCATCGTGCCCATCCCACTCACCCACCATCCCCATCTCCCCATGGGCCACCCCGTCCTTTGTACAGGTCCCCCCCCTCTGCCCCCCCGCAGGGGCCAGTCCGCCCTCTCCCCCCTCCGCCTCCCTCTCGAGATGGAGGGGGGACTAGGGAAATACTATAGCTAGGGATGGGGGTCGAGCTCCGAAACGCCCTTTCTCCTCACTATTCCTTTTCTCCCCCCTCCCGCCTCCACCCTTCACCCACGCCGGTGCAGGGGGGGTGGTAGGCGAGTCGGGGTGTAGGGTAATTGCTACCATCGATTGGCATTTTCTGATCGAGTGCACTAGCTGCACGTATATGTTCGAACATCCACCCGAACGACCTCCTGCAGGTGCGATGTGCACACGCGTGCTCGCGGGCCCCCCCGACTCCCCGTCGAACTCCGACGCCAGCGACGAGGGGCCCCTCTCGAATCTCATCGGCAAGCACTGCCCCTCCGACACCATGAAGGAGCGACACCGTTTACACATAAACGTAAAGCATCTTCCTCCTCCTCCTCCTCGACCTCCTCCTCCTCCTCCCTCCCCCTCCTCCTGCTCCCTCCTCCTCCCTCCTCCTCCTCCTCCTCCTCCCTCCGTCTTGTCCTCCTCCTCATCCTTCTCCTCCTCCTCCCCCTCCTCCTCATCCTCCTCCTCGTTCGTTGACGACCGCCCCCCCCTGATCGAGTGTGTTGTGCTATGCGACTTCGCATGCTCACATGTCTCTACATATCTGCACGTGGGCATGTATACATGCCCACGTGCAGATATGTCGCATGCATTCAAATGCATTCGTATGCATTCAAATGCAGCAGGACGTCGCATGCAGCATGACGGACGAGCTTCGCTCGGAACCTTCTGCAGCGGCGCAGGTGGGGGTGCGCATACGCCCCCGACCCCTTACCCGCCTCCCCCCCCTCCTGGGGGGGAGAGATGAGGTGGGGGAGGAGGGGGAGGACAAGGGAGGAGGAGGAGGAGGAGGAGGAGGAGGAGGAGGAGGAGGAGGAGGAGGAGGAGGAATAGGAGGAGGAAGAGGATGAGGAGGAGGAGGATAGGGAGGAACGGGTCGACGAGGTCGAGTCGGGCGTCAAGGGGCCGAGCGTCAAGCAGGAGATCCAGGTTGGCGAGTCCCCCCCTGCTGGGCATGACCAAGGCGATGAGCATGGCCAAGGTGATGAAGATGGATCCGAAGGCGGTGACCCTGCTTCTGATGATGAGCCAACTCCAACTGAAACTGGAGACATGATGTCAGAGGGCGCTACGTCGTTCGATCTTGGAGCTGAAGCGGATCCACGCCAAGAGGCTTCGCAACTCTTGCAGAACATGATGAGCAGGGAGCTGGCGAACCTCGGCAAGAAGGAGTACATCAAGTCGGTCGACTACGAGCAGCAGCTCATGCAGATGTTCAAGGAGCAGGGCTGGAAAGGAGTGGAGCACGATGATGCAGATCAAGAGGCGAAGGAGGTCGGGCTCACAGGCGACGACAAGAAGTTGTGGGACCTCCTCGACGAAGCTCGCGCGACGGGCTTCATGTTCAACAAGAGGACCGCCCTCGGCAGCAGGTTCGAGCGCTGGATGAAGAAGCACTGGACGCAGGAGGCGCAGAAGCAGCACGAGCAGGCCTCCTCGACTTTCAAGCAGGCCAAGCGCCAGGACTGGGCCAAGGAGCGGTTCGAGTCGATTGAGAAGACGAGGAAGATGATCGAGGAGCACGTGGAGTCCGAGCAGCTGATCGGCAAGCCGATGAACCTCGACCAGCTGATCATAGATCAGGGAGGATTCGACAGGCCGAGTGCTGTGCAGGGAGCGCTCAACATAGCGATGACAATGATACGCAAGGGACCGCCGTTCGTTTCGATCAACCCAGACTCATCGAGAATCGAGTTCTGCAGGCGGGTGAAGAAGACCGTGCTCGACAAGCGCAAGAACTACCAGAACATCACGACGGAGTCCAACTTCAAGAAGGCCAGAACGGGGACGTCATCGGGATCGGCTGACGAAGGCTCCGCACCTGCCGTGGCCGCACCTGCCGATGGAGATGGATCTGTCGAGACGCCTGCGGCACGCGGCATGCAAGCGGTCGAGGAGACACCGATCAAGGACACGGACAAGGACAAGGAGAAGGACAAGGCTGCGAGGGTGAAGGCCAAGGCGAAGCCGAAACCTGCACCAGGCAAGCACAGCAAGCGGGGCGAGAAGCCAAAAACACCAGAGGGAAAGGCCCTGATCAAGAAGATCCAGGAGACGGTCAACCTCTACGCGACTAGCACCAGGAGCGCGCAGTCGACGGCTCAGCACGGAGATCGACGGAGTTGGACGACGGACGAGGGAGGAGGATGAGGAGGACCTGGGAGGAGGATGAGGAAGAGGAGGAGGAGGGGAAGGAGGAGGAGGGGATGGAGGAGGAGGGGATGGAGGATGGAGGAGCGAGGAGGGGGAATGTACCCAGGGGACCGCTTGGCCGTGTTCGGAAGCTCTCCCCGATCCTACCTCCTCCCTCGAGCCCCTCCCTCCCTCCTTAACTCACTCCCCCTCCCTCCTCGATCCTCCTCCTGATCTCCCTCATCCTCGTATCCGAAATCGCATCCCTCTCGATCGGTGATGGCGTGGGTGGTCACACCTAGGTCCGTCATCAAGATCGCCTCCACCGACCCGAATTGGGCTACCGTGAAGGGCTTCGCGCCGAAGATCCAGAAGCAGCTGGAGAAGGTCGAGAACCCCAACTCGGACAACAGCGTTTTCAGCGCGATCATGGTGCACGGCGTCGACTACCAGGACGGCTTCAGCAGCGAGGAGCGCTACGCGGCGTGCACGGCGATCATGGCGCAGCTCGAGAAGCTCAGGACCATGGTGAACAAGCTGCGCCAGATGCACTCGCTGGGCGCGGGCGACGATGATTCGGACTGAGCGCGCATGCAGATGCGCATGCACGACGATGGGCAGGTGCACATGCACCTGGACGAACGGGGTTTCTGG
>CAUYUJ010018859.1:87762-154699 GCA_963575745.1 Prorocentrum cordatum
GAGCGTGCGAGTGGAAGCTGTGTACGGCTCAAGCAGTTCGGGCCATGGCCAAGCCACCGACAATCGAACGAAAACGCCAGCGCCGAGATCTCTCCCCCCCACGTCCAGTACGGCAACGCAGCTGGGAGTCACGTGGAGTCAGCACTTCTAGTTGGGAACGTTCCGAAGTAGGGAGATCAGCTGCCGAGGAAAAAAAGGGGGATGATCTCGCACAATTTCTACTTGGCAAGTACGCACTTGGGAAACTGAGTGGAAAAGATATATGTACCATATGCAAACTAGCTAGAGAGGCAGGCGCAGCTGGGCATCTCCTAGGGAAGATCGGGTACCACTCGCACACGAACGACGGCAACTTCCAGCGGCACTTAGAAGCTGTCCTACCACAAGAATCTAGAGTCCCTCTATGCAATGTAAGTGTACCTCTTGTTTGGCGTGGACGGCGGCAGGACACTTGGAATTGAAACGTATAATGATGATGTGATGGGATATATATATATACACATAAGAGACGAGGGAGGACGAAAGGAGGAGGACGATCTCGAGGGGAGGGAGGACGAAGGGTTGAGGAGAAGAGGGTTGAGGAGTTGAGGATGAGGAAGAAGGGACTCGAGGATGATAAGAATGACGATGGGGAAGGAGAGAGGAGGGAGGAATAGGGAGTGAAGTTGTTTTAGGTGCTCATGACCTGCGAGCTGCGGGCAAACGCCGCAGTTGGACCAGCGGGAGCGCACTCCTCGAGTGCACTCCCTCCCCTCCTTGCACTTGGACCCTCGAAAAGTATGTTTCCAATGTGGCTTGATCCTGTCGGGGCTCATGTATTGGGTGTTCGGTGCACTTGAGGGGCCTCTCGTTTGCGCGTTAAGCAGTGTCGTGGGGTTCGAAACTAGACCACGTAGTTGCACCATATCCCTAAGGAGAAACTCGTGCCCTTCATCGCTCTGCATGAGAGTTTGGCGCTGGAGGCTGAACACACGGATCTGAGCGTGGCAGACGTCGACAGCTGCTGGACCCTTAGCTTCGAAGAACACCCACTGCGCCATGTGGAGGGTGATCTTCGTCCGTGTTATCCTTTGGCCTTGTACGTCGATGGGGTCCGATATTCGAAAGCCGTTGGTATTAAATGGGAATCGTTGTACAACTTTTCGATTCACAACCTAGCTAGTTCTAAGAGACACTTCTTGGGCACGATATCAAAGGGGGAGGTCTGCGACTGCGGGTGCAGGGGGTGGTGCAGCTTGTACACAGTATTCGCATTCATCGCGTGGTGTTTAGAGAGTCTCGCTCGAGGAGTTCGTCCACAAAGAAATTGGGACAAATCGAACATGTCCGATGGCGACCCCCTCAAAACATTGTATGAGACGGAGCCGTTACTACCAGCTCGGTTTATACTTGTTGATATAATTGGTGACTGGGCTGAGCATACCACAACATTTGGATTGCCCACGTGGAGCGGCCATAAATTTCCGTGCGTATTTTGTGCAGCAACGAAACCCACGCTAGTGTAATGCTAACGCAGTAGCCCGCCGAACCCCGCTCACGCAAGCCAAACCAGATCGACCTCAGGGCTCGTCTCGCTCACGCCTCCGCCACATGTTGTTTCCACCAAGCCCCCCCCCCCCTCCCCCCCTTCTTGACCCCCAGATCCCCCGCAGATGCCATCCTCGAGCCCACCCGCCAATTTCAACTGGGGGTGTGGGGGTGGGCACGCTGGTCCGTTCGCCTCGTCGCGCTGTGGTGTTCCCAAGGTGCTGGGGTGTGCGGGTACAACTTCGACAACGTGTCGCTTCTTGGGCACGGGCGGGGTGACCTTGCGAGCACTGCATACGAGGACTCTTGCACAAGCTGTGAAATTAAGGTGAATGTGGATTCCGAAGCTGTTAGGCACTGCATTCTGCGCGATGGAGGCTTACACTTCGACCGTAACAAATCACGAGGTCGGGTTCTAGAGCATGATGTGTTTGTAAAAGGGGTGCAGCTGAAACGATGGGACAGGCTTGGGCCTGGCCCTGGAATGCCGAATATTGCTGATTTCGAGGGCATGCGTCTGCCGTGCGTGGTTACTTTTTGGAGGAAGCATTTTGAAGGCAACAGGGTAGACGATCGAGTTCACAGACGCAACCCAATTCCTTGCCGTGCAACAGGCGTCACTCCACAAAACATGAGGATCGATATGCTACACACGGTGTATCTTGGCGTGCTGGCCTCGTACGTGTTGTCTGTGATATGGGGGTCCCTGGACGCAAACATTTGGAGAGTTGACGGCCCTCGCAGCGCAGTTATAAACCAGGGCGTATACCACGTCCTTCTCGATATGAAAAGATGGTACGAGGCAGCGAGCATCGACCGCTCAGACAGAGTGAACCTCACTATGAACATGATCGGCAGCGACCACAGCAGAGAACTCAAATTAAGAGCGCACGAGACTGGTACTCTCCTCGCTTGGGCAATCGATCTGCGTAGGCGTAAAGAAGGCGCCCTCCAGCGCGGGGATATTTTGAAGGATGCTGGTGTGTGCTTAGCAGAATACATGGCGGCACCTCAGACTAGCAGAAGCGGCGGAGATACCATTTCTGCCCAAACACCACATGTTCGTACACCTAGCAATAGGCGCGCGATGGTTCGGGAACCTGCGTTTTTTTAGCTGTTTCATCGACGAGCCCCTGAACTCGGCCATAGCTGGTATAGCCCACTCGTGCCACAGGCTCAAGTGGGAACACAGCGATGTTCTTCAAACTGCGTTTACTTCCGCACGTGGATCAGAGCTGTGCGTACGCTGCAGTGTGACTGGCGGCCTGCTCTGGCCAGCCTGCCACCCTGGTGATTGGAGGAGGGGGGGGGGGGGGGGGGGGGGTAAGAAGGATGAGAGAGGAGATTCATGTGCGAGGATGGGGGGGGGGGGATCGAGCAACTGGTCAATCGCCTTCCCACCTCGACTGCGGGCCAGGGAAGGCCCATGCGACGAGGGGGTTGCACGCGGCAGGGGCTGATCAATCTAGTCGGTGCATTGCGCGTGCTTTTTTTTTTTTTTGGGGGGGGGGGCGGCGCGGGGTGCCGCAACACAAGCAGCTGGTGCAGATGGGTTGAAGCAAACACGAGGGACCATGATGACGTGTGCTTGTGACGGGGAGGGAACGGGCGCCAGTGTCAGCACGTGATCCACCTTTTTTTGGGGCGCGGCGTGCGGCCGTGATAGAACACTCCAGGTTAGGCAAAAACATCGTGACGGTACAATCTCTCGATGGCTACACTGCGAGTGGAATCGCCGATGCACGGCCAGAATTTCCGTGGCCGTCTTGACTCCCTAGCGTTGCATGGCACATTTCCATATCTGCATGGTACCAGAAACCATTCGTGTTGATTCCGATGTTGGCATCCAGACCAGGACCCAAACTATCACTCGAGTTGTTCGAGCCCACGTTGCCTGAGCAATTGGACAATGCAGTGTTCACTATGATGCCCCCAGTCGATGTTGTGCTTCGCCGCGGTGACCCGACGCCAGCATAAGCAGCAATCTCAGCGTCAGGCCCACGGGTGCAAGTTGCAGCTTCAGGCCCAGCAGTTCCAGCAGTTCCAGCTTCGGGCCCATCAGTTCCAGTTTCAGGCCCACCAGCAGTTCCAGCTTCAGGCCCACCAGCAGATCCAGCTTCAGGCTCGTCAGCAGTTCCAGCTTCAGGCCCCCCTGGATGGCGAGGATACCAGCCGAAAACGTCAACGTGATGATGCGGGAGTTGGCAGCGATCGCGAGAATCGTGGTTGGGATCCCCACGCGCTCGGTCGCAGTCTATTGCAACATATTCAGCGACAGATGGAGCCAAGCATGGTCGAGGACAGCCTCCCGTCGGCGTCATGGGCCACGCCGTTCGGTCTCGAGCAGCCAGCAGGCGAGAATCCACATGGCGACGCCGGCGCTAGCGGATCCAGGCAGCCTGAGACCCCACCATGATTTTGTGAGAGCAGTTGGTCTAGGATTGTGCGAGTGTTGTTAGGTGGTCTAGCTGGTCATTGGACGGGCTGATGAGGAGGCGGAGGACTCGCGGGAGCATGTGTACGCATTGAGCATCTCAGCATTGAGCCTGAGCGGATCAGCTTTGAGCTAAACCTGCCACTGATGAGGAGGATGAGGAGTAGGATGGGGAGGAGAGGGCGGAGGAGGAGAAGGAGGTGGAGGAGGATGGGGGGGGGGGGGGGGGGGGGGGGGGGGGAGGAAGGGCGAGGAGGAGGATGGGGGGGGGGGAGAGGAGGAGGGAAGGAGGAGGAGGGGGAGGAGCAGCAATAAGAAGTGACCCTAAAATTAGCCCCGTTTTAGGTGACCCTTGGCGCCCTTTCAGGAAGAAGCACAGCAAGGAGGAACAGTAAGAGGGGGGGGGGGGGGGGACGAGGAGAAGGAAGCGAATGAGAATGGGAAGGATTATGATGATGATGAAGTTGATGATGATGATGATGAGGAGGAGGACGAGGAGGAGGAGGAGGGCGAGGAGGGAGAGGAGGAGGAGAAGGATGAGCTGGCAGAGCATGGAGGTCAGGCCCCTTTGGAGGGGGAAGTTAGACAAGACGATGGCAACAAATGAGGCCCGAGGATGTGGAGCGCTAGCTATGCCAAGAATGACGAGGGAGAGGAAAGGGATCTCGAGGATGTGACAGTGCTGCTGACGAAGTTGACGACGACGTCGACGACGACGACAACGTCGAGGACGACGGCGACGTCGCCGACGCCGACACCGACGACGACGAAGACGTCGACGAAGACGACGACGGGTAAGAGGACGAGCACGATTACTGCGGCCAGGATGGCGATTGGTGGAGGAGGAGGAGGAGGAACAGGAGGAGCAGGGGGAGGAGGCGATGACGATTGAATCTGATGGCAATTTTGAAAATATGTTGGAGGGGCACGGCGGAGGAGGAGGAGGATGGGGGATGAGGAGGAGAAGGAGGGGAAGGAGGAGGAGGAGGGGGAGAATGAGGTGGAGGTGGAGGAGGACAAGGAGTAGGAGGAGGAGGAGGAGGCGGAGGAGGAGGAGGACGATGAGGAGGAGAAGGAGGGGGAGGAGGACAAGGAGGAGGCGGAGGAGGAGGAGGAGGAGGAAGGAGGAGGAGGAGGAGGAGGAGGAAACGATTGCTCGGCGGCGACGGCGGCCACGGCGAGGGGGGCGCCAACGGCCGCGACGGCGACCGCCCGCGGGGGGGGCGCCCCCTCGTCGGCCCGCTGCCCATCTTTTCGTTACCCTCTTCTTCTTCTTCTTCTTCCGCCTCCGCCTCCTTCCCCCCCTCCTCCTCCTCCTCGCCGTCGCAATTTTGGTTCAAATTCGACTGGCTCAAAAGCCAACTCAAATCCATCGTGACTCACGTGTTCCGCCACGATTGATATAACATGATAGCATGTGCGTGTTTCAACATTGTTAGTTGTTTTTTCCACATTTTTTTAAAAACAAATGATGGTTTTTCGCTCTTTCAATGATGAAGTTGTTTTTCTCTTAAGTAAATTTAACTTGTTTCTAACGAAAAAGAGCCTCTGGGTAACGCAACGCACGAGGAAAACGGCAAGACTCCGTGGGAGTTGCGGTTCGGCGGACCTTTCAACGCCCCGCCGGTTCCCTTCGGGTCCTCAATCCGATGCTTGCCGCCGCCAGAACCCAGAATTAAACGTGCCAGGATGGCCCCAGAGTTGGCATCTATCTTGGCTACGTTCAACATGCGGAGGGGCATGTAGGCCCTGACCATTACTGCGCGCCCTGAGCACAGCCTGAGGGATTGAACTTCGCTGCTGGCATGAAAGCGGACGGCGCCAGGCCCATCGTCGAGAGATCTGAGCAGGTATGGGCAGACGCTAACGTGGAACAGCATGTTACAGGTTCTCCAGATGGGATCGTCGACAATGTCGATAAGAATTCCGCCGTGCATTTCCCGCTCAGGCGCGCCTGCGACGAGGCCGCCGCGAACGTTGAAAGCGCTGCCCTAGAAGCTCTGCTTTCGGGCGGGAATGCCGAGGAAGGACGGGGAGATAAACCGCGTGCGAAATCCGGGGGGCGGGGGGGGGGCATCTAGCTCCCATGAGGGCATGGTGCCAGAGCCGGGCGCTCCTGACGCCCATGGCATAGGATGGGGGGCCCCGCGCCCATGGCGACGGGGTAGACGAGGCCTTGGTTGGCCATGATCCGACGGATGACGAAGGTCCGTCGGGCCCTCCTCCTGGCCCGGAACTTCCGCCAGGTGCCGAGCGCAGAAGAGTGGAATTCAGTGCGGTGAAGGTCGGTGAGAACCTTGCCGAGTCGGAAGTCATCATTGCCACCCCTGCCAGGGGATTACCGAAGGTTGAGCAGCTAATGGCAAGAACGACGCAAAACCTCGACACCGGAGAATACTTCGAAAAGGACGCCGTGGTTGTAGGAAAGACGATGGAGGAGCTCACGAAGCCACACCCGTTGAAGGCCACACAGAAGACAGCACATCTTCGGGTGGTCTTCTACTACGATCCAGAGTACAGAAGACCAGGTGAAGTGGATGTGTACGATGAAGTGCATGGCCGCATGGCCATGCCATCCTCCAGCGCACGCAGAAGGAGTCTACCAATCCGGGCGTCCACCCTGATCGATGGTTCATGACGGGTGGCCCCGAACGTAAGAGATTCATTGAAGAGTATAAAACCGAGAAAAAGGGCTTCCACGGCCAAGAGGATCTTGGCCCAAACACAGACCTGTTGAGAGCCGTAGGCATCGAGATGCCTAGGCCAGCGCCTACCTACATCATGGCTGCTGCTGCCCGGTCGAGGACATCATGTTTAGACGCAGATGCGTTGAAGGACTTCCAGACATGGCGCGCAGAAGCGCGCGACAGAAGAAGAATCAGAGTCGTCCCACGGACGGCCCTCGAGTGCTGAAGATGAAAGTGACTGGGGCCGCGCGGCAGTAGACTGTCCGGCCGCGACCAGGCGTCGCGGCTTTCCTCGCATGCCCCTCCCCGGGAGAGGCGCGGTTCATGACGATCATTGGGGGGAAGGGCCGGCTTGCTGGCCCTGCTACAACCCGTTCGCGGACTCCATGCTGACCGGGGAACGGGAGGCGATCTTCGCCCTTCCATCCGAACAACATGCCTTCAAAATCAGCCACTACGCATGCGTCGCCCGGGCCGCCCGCCCTGTCACCAAGGCGGAAGCGGCCAGCAGCGCGAAGGCCCAGGAAGCGCTGATGGATGAGTGGGGTCGTCCGAGAAAGATAAAGACGTAGGACGAGCCAAAAGTTAAAGAGCCCCGCGACGGTAAGGCAAGGACGAAAGGCAAGACCTTTCACATCGGCAGGCTGTTTGCGATCCTAGTCGAGAAAAGTGCTGAACTTCCCGAGGGTCACAAAGATCACACATTCAAGGGAAGGGTCGTATTCGACGGCTCCGATGTGGCAGATCAAGACAATAACGTCGCACTGTTTCAGGAGCTGTCTGCGACACCGCAGGCTAGCAAGGCTGCCGACGCGCGCGGCCCGTTTGAGGAACACGACGTGCAACGGGCAGATGCTCGGCAGGCGCGCGCGCAATCCAAGCTAGGGGGCGCCCCAACATGGGCGCGATTGCCCAAAGAAGTTTGGCCAGAGAGCTGGGCAGGCATGATTGACCTAGCGTGCCCTCTGTTGTTAGCGTTGTACGGACATCCTGATGCAGGCGGTTTCTGGGAACAGCACTGCGAGGCCCACGTCATGTCCAAGGGATTCGTTCCGATTCCCTGCTGGAGAAGCTGCTATGATCATCCAGAGCTTGAGTTGTTTATGATCGTATATGTAGACGATTTCAAGCTCGCGGGTCCCTCTCAAAACTTGACGACAGGATGGGAGCTGATCTTCAGCCCGTCCGAGACGGCCCCTGAAGGAATCGATATGGACCCAGCGACCGCGGCGGGGAGGTATCTTGGATGCGAACATAGAGTTTCTGAGAAGTGGGTTGACTGGCAAGGCGCGGCCCCAGCCATGTTGGACCCCCCGCCGCCCTAAGGAGAAAAAAAAGACCCGGCTGACCCTGGGAACCAGCCAGCTGCAGTCGCCGTGCAGCCCCGATCTATTGCGACAGATCGTTCCACGCCCCGAAAGGACACAGTGCGCGGGGGAGATATGACTCTAACATCATGAGGTACCACACACTCCTGCAGGGCGGCCCTGAAGGGCGCAAGGTCACCCGTAGAAAAACGTTTGATTACGACGCATGGGAGGAGCTCGATGACGCTGCATATGCTGGCGGGATGGTGGCTAGCTCAGCTGCCGCCGCTGACAAGTGCTTCCGAGCGCTGCTCCCTGGTGGCCAACACAACGCGATCACGATACTCGCGGTCAAGGGCGTCAACGCTGAGGCCACCATTCTCACGCCCCAGAGCCCCGCAGACCAGGACTGGACTCGGGCAGTGCGGCGCGCGGCCCCTGCTCCGCCACCGCCGATTCCGCCGTCTGAGTACAAGCCAGGACCTAAGATGAAAATGCGCATCATGGAATACGACATGGTTGAATTTTTCAAGTCCTGCATCTCCTTGTACGCAGAACTCACGTACATTGACGAAGACACCTATCCGCTATCAGGCGCGCCCTTCGGCCCTGAGTTAACGTCCTTTGAGGGCGGCCAGGGTGGCCGGCGAGGTGAGGTCTTAGCCCCTGCTGAAGAGGCCCTGGCCGAATGCTTACGCATCGATGCAGTCGCAGGGCCTCCAGGCGCTGAGGTCCACGTGGCTGGTCCTCCCATGGATGGGGCCACCTGCCCCTGATCCTAAGCCTCCTGCTTCGTTAGGAATACTGCAACCGATTGCAGCTAAAGTTATGATGAAGGTTCTGCACGGAGCACGTATGGCACGCCCTGATCTGCTCAATGCCGTTTGCAAAACAGCCACGCGCGTCACTAAATGGACGGGACAACAGGATATAGACCAGACCTATCCCGCATTATTCGCATTATCTACTACCGCCTGCTTTCCTGGGTGGGAGATCGCCGTGAGGACGCGTGGCTACGCCAATTTGCAGATGCCGATCTGGCAAGTGACATACGCACGCACCGCTGTACCAGCGCGAACACACAGTTCTTGCGGGGAGAGAACACACGAGCGCTTCAGAGCTGCAACTCACGCAGACAGACCGCGGTGTCTCATAGCACATTAGAAGCGGAACTTGTCTCAGCCGACGAAGCACTTAGAAGAGAACCCCTGCCGGCCCTTCCTTTGTGGGAGATGCTACTCGGTCACGCGCCGAGGGCGGCGTTCACGGGATATAACCAAGCCGTCGTGGAGGTTTGTAAGGCGGGCGGCTTTCAGACATTCATGCACCTGCCGCGTGCTCACCGCATCGACGCTTCCGCTGTGGCGGAACAAATTGCAGGGGGCACAGTGAACCTAGCTTACTGCCCCACACATGACCAGGCCGCGGATATTGGCGCGAAAAGATTCGAGCAGCCTCCTTCATGGACCAAGGTGCTCTATCTCGTGCAGGTCGTGGCCCCGGCTTTCTGGACAGCCCCGCCCTACCAGAAGTACTTGGACCCCCTACTCGAAGGCGACGCGGGACTTCCCTTGAAACCCGGGGGGGTTCTCAAGCCGAAGCTCGGCGCAAAGTCCAAACTTCGGAACGGCGGCAAGATTCCCAGCAAGAAAGCCAAGAAGAAGCCCAAACGTCAAACAAGGGCAAACCTTCCGCAGAGGCACCCGCCAACCCCAGGATTCATAACCGAGCGGGAACACCGGCGGAGGCGACTCATGAACGGGGGGATGCACAAGTTAGCCATGCTACACTGTAGGCCCTGATGCCGCAGTTAGTTCCAGCGAAACACCCCGACAACGCCGATTCATAGAATTTTGCTGCGGGCCTAACAGCCGGCTAGGGGGTCCAGAACACATTCCCGATGCACACTGTACGGTGGTGCGTTTGACCGAAAACGAAGACATGACGACCAAAGAAGGCAAAGCGTTTGCCGTGGCACAAATAGAGGAATTCGAAAAAGAGATGAAAAGGCAAGGCAATGCCACGGACAAACGAATAACACTGTGGATCTCAATACCATGGACTGGTGGATCTCCACGACAATACGTGAATGAAGCCAGATATTACCGTTCCGGCAATGGAAAGGCCCTTGAGAAATTGAGGGGTCACATAACACTTTTCCGAAAGCTGTTGTGGGTAGCTCGCGATTTGGCCCAGGAGGTAGACAAGATAAATGGCCGCATATGCCTTGAGTGGCCGACCTCGTGCCGATACTGGCATGATCCACATGTGAAAAAGTTTTTGTACCAGCATAACATGACAAAGATGCAGCTCCATGGCTGCGCAGATGGCTTGAACAACAATACAGACAGCACATGAAGAAGCCATGGAGCATCGCCTCGTCGTGGAATGCGATTGCCGAAGGATTAGCACGCAGATGCGACGGTAGCAACAAGCATGTTGCAGCGAGAAGGAAGGGTTGCAAGCAGGCGGAAGATTACATGGATGAGTTCGCAAGATGTGTCCATCTGCTGGTGTTGAGAGCACTTGAGGACAGGGCATGTGATCGTGCCATGTACAGTGCATGCTTCTCCTGCCGTCGTGTATGCGCATATGTATGCTACCGCTGCCGTTTTGGCCCAAACCGGCGCCCTCGCGTAGCATCCCGACGCGGCTGACTCGCCAGCCATAACGCGCTGCTCGCGCCGCCGCTGCTCGCCGGCGCCTCGCAGCTTCCGCGCCGGCGCCCCAGCTGCGCCCGCGCCCCTCGGCAGCGGGCCCCGCGGGTCCGCAAGTCACGTGAAGAGGGGCATCGTGCGTCCCCGTTCCAGACAGCGTCTCTTCATAAGAGACTCTGTTAGGACCATGTCCTGCATCGCGCACGGCGGCCTGCGCGGGTTCTGGGGCAAGATGTTCCCGAACGGGCAGGACTGCCCGAATGCACTCGGGCATGAATCGGCGGCGGGGATCTCGCGCTCCAAGGACATGACCGACGAAGACAAGCTCTTGAACATCGTAAAGGAAGCGACGAGTCTCCTACATCTCTCCAAGAATATCCTGGGAGACCCTCGCCTCGAACGTCGTATTATCGCTCGGGATGTACAACGGAGATCAACAAGCATCGTCCGGCCCAGTTCTCATTACCATATGGCCAGTGGCACGAGGTTCATTTGCATTACTTCACGAAGACTCAAGGAGCCGACGAGAGCAACGACAACGGAGGCGCGCTGACACCCGCGCCGAGCCTGGGCGGGGGCGAGTTTACACCGCACTTGCACCCGTGGTGCAAGACACCGAACCTGCACCATGTACTCGGGATCGAACCAGGGCAGACCGGGAGAGGAGTTCCGTGAAAGGCACAGTGTTTTGCAGACGGACAGGCTGGCACAACAGCCAGGCAACGGGTTTGATAAAGTCGGATTGCTCGCGCAGATATTCAAGAAGCCGACCTATCGACCCATGGTCCACATCCCGCAAGATATGTACCATGCTATCTGGAACTCTGCCAGTGCGGGTAATGCCCCCTGGGTTGGGGGATTGGAGCATTTCGTTCAGGGCAAACATGTCCCCGTCCTCGGAGGCAAGGTCTCTGTCTGGGAAGTTCCTCGTGCACTGGGCGGGCATCGGGCGATCGACAACTTGAGCGCTGTCGTCGCGACGCCCTGGTTGGATGCGAAAGCTCCCATGGAGTATCGCATGACCCGGCCGCGCCTCCGCCGCGCGCCGCCCACGGCGAAGGTCGCCCAGCGAAGCCGCGGGCTCCCGGCGCGCCCCCGCCGCATACTGGCCCTGGCGAAGGTCGCCCGTCGAAGCCACAGGCCCCCGGCGCACCTCCGCCGCGCCGCGCATATGGCGAAGGCCGCCCGTCGAAGCCTCAGGCTCCCAGCGCGCCCCCGCTCTATACCGCCTATGGCGAGGGGTGGGCGCCGAAGCCTCAGGCCCCCAGCGCGCCTCCATCCTACACCGCCCATGGCGAGGGGCCTACGCCGAAGCCTCAGGCTCCCAGCGCGCCTCCGCCCTACAACGCCCATGGCGAGGGGCGCGCTCCGAAGCCCCAGGCCCCGGGCACTGCCCCGCGGTATGAGCCGCCTCCTCAGGGCACGGCACCGCCCAAAGCGCTTCCGCGACAGGTGCCGACCTCGACGGCTCCGTCTTCGCAGATGCCGCCGCGGAAGGCACCGCCGCCGCGCGCGCCGACGGCGAAGCCCCCGCCTCCGGGGTGGAGGCCACGGCCGACGGGTGATCGCATGCCGCCGACGCCGCCCCCAGGCAGCCCCCCATCAGCAGGGGGGCAGGGCAAGCCCCCGCCGACGACGCTGCCGAGGCCGAAGGCGGGGCCCAGCGCACGCCACCCCGACCAGGCCGCAACCCATGCGGATGGCAAGGAGCAACAGGCGCCTGGTGATTGCGCAAGCGAAAACAAGATGGGCTTGGAAGAGCGCCTACGCAGAGCGCGCGAACACCAGGAGGCGACCAATGCACCTCCAGAGGCGGAGATTCCAACCCGCGCGTCAGCCCATGGCTCGGACGGCATGGGCCAGCAGGCGACTGGCGGCTACGAGACCGAGGAATCATCAGGATTGGCGCAGCGTCTCCGCCGAATCCAGGAACAAGAGGAGGCCAGGAAGGCCGCCGCTGAAGGACAACAACAGCGAGCCTCAGGATCACCTCGCTCGGACGATTCGATGCCACCTGACCTCGGAACGCCGACCCCCGAGGAAATCTACGAAGAACCAGAGCAGAACGTCGAGCAAGAGCAGGGCCTGCCCGACGTGGACATGGAGCCCAATCCGCCACAAAAAAAATGAGAGGTTGGAGCCGATTCAGGAGGAAAGGGGCGCGGACCCCGGACGACCATGTCGTCGAGGACCCTCCGCCTCCCGAGAAGACAGAAGTTGACCAGACTGCTCCCGACGTGCCTGATCCTACACAAGCGATGTGAAGGGCACAAGAAGATGTGAAGGGCCATGCCCACGGTACCGGGTCAGCTGAACCGGCCCAACAGCCCATGGTTGGCCACTCGCAAGCCGACGAATCCAAGACGGCAGAGAAGCGGAATAAGTGTGTTCTTGCAGACAAAGGGGGTGTGCACGGCTATTGGAATGCCTTTGATTATTGTTATGAACGCTTCAAGAAAGAGGGCAATCCTGATCCTCGTCTCGACCTGACCGTCATGTCACCGAATGGGCCGAGGGTTGAGTACGTCGCGGCGTTGAAGTCGTTGGGTAAGACCCTCGCCTACGTCATGCAGCCAGAAGCTGCTACTGCGCTTACCAGGCTCGACTTCCCGCAAGCGCGCTGCACTCAGTGGCCTTATCAAGGCTGCGGAGATTCCTCCTCGCATTTCGGGGGAAGCGATCTACCTGTGCGCTGCCTATGACATGCCGCATTCGACGTGGTTCAGGCCGATACCGACGAAGACATGGACTGGCAAGATCGGGGCCGACATGGACGAGGGCGAAAGGATGTTCAATGATGTGGAATATCTCGTCTCCTCGGACTCCACAGTGGCGTTCGTCAACGCCAAAGGAAATCCAGCACTGAACGCCGCCCTCAAGCAACAGCTCGCAGTCGTTCATCAGGATCGCTCATACACATCAAGAGTGGCGGAAGCCTGGAAGACATCCGAGCCAACCTACGTTCCATGAGCTGGGAGGCGCCCCTCGGACGCAGCAAGACCCGATGCCGGGTCATGATATGGATCGGCAACGAGCTGTGCGTCTACCACGACGGCACTCAACGACGGGCGAAGGGGGCAAGACGAGAGGACACG
Source organism: Prorocentrum cordatum (assembly GCA_963575745.1). Classification (NCBI taxonomy): domain Eukaryota; class Dinophyceae; order Prorocentrales; family Prorocentraceae; genus Prorocentrum; species Prorocentrum cordatum. The sequence goes on from CAUYUJ010018859.1 coordinate 101,470, forward strand.
CCCTCGGGCTACGACGAAGTGGAGAGAGATTCTGCATCGACGATAGGTGACGTCGTGGACGAACAGGCGTATGTCGCTCACACCACGGGCGATATGCTCGTCATGCTTGCACTGGGCGATGGGCAGAGTTGGAAACATATCAAAGGAGGATCCGATCGTCGCATTTGGGATACTCTCGCCTCCCGCGTCTTCGCATGGGGACAGAACAGGATCAACCTCTACCAGGGGGCCGGTCGAAACCCCAGGATGCCGTTGCTACGCGGCTCGGAACTCCATCGCCGAGGAGAATACCCAGAGGGCGACAACTGGCACTTCCTCCGGGGGGGGAGAACTGCACATTCGCTGTAGATTTTGCCAAATACATAATCAACGCTGCGAAGGTATGCTACGAGTTGTGTTGCCCCATGTCTGACGTGACGGACCGCCCTTTCGGCGCCGCATCGTCCACGGTTCCGCCTCCGCCTCCGCCTCCGCCGCGCCCGACGGCTCCCCCGCCGAAGGCTGCAGCTCCGGTGCCCGTGCCCCCAGGCGCACGGGGTCCGATGGTGAGCCATGTGATGTCCACCGGCGGCCACCGCGTGCGCTGCCGGGCGGGGGAAGTACTGCCATTCGGTGACATTGGAGCGCCGCAGTACCTGCCACCTGTGTCCGCCAACATCAACTCGAAGGATTTCTTGTCATGGTTGGGGGGACATCACGACGACAGGCAAGCGTGGGCGGACCGACGCTACACTGCAGTGCCATACGACGACGTGGCGGACATTTACGGAATGGAATTGGAAGCAGGTTCTCCCATGGAGGCCCTGCCTTTCGACAGCAAAATGAAGAGCGCGATGGAGGCAGTCGAGAAGGGAACGGCCATGCCGTTCACGGCAAAGTCTTGCGGACCAGCGGCGCCGACCGTGGAAGACGCGGCGAAAGCGGCGACCGGAGCATCATCGTCGTCGGGACCTGCCCTTGCCGGAAAGCCCCTCTGGGAAGCGATCATTCAGCGTGTTCTTCATCACTCTACCATCACTGGCCTAGAGGAACACATCGCGTGTAATTTCGGCAATTGTCGCATGCAGTGTCCACACTTCTATGACGCATGTAAAGATCACCAAAAAGCTGTGGCCAGAGGGTTGAGGGCCGGTTCTGAGAGGCTGCCTCCCAAAAACTATATTACGAACCCACCAGGTCGTCGACTACGAACTGATGCCGGCACCCCGAGAAAGGGAGCACGCAGTCGAATAATTCCACCTCGTCGAGCAGTTCTACGAGAACGACAAGTGGTACGACATGCTGAGAGGACGAGTGGCCGCTCGTGAGTTGGTGCTGGCCAGGATGCGTCTGGCGCGTTCTCCGCGAATCACGGCGCAGTACTGCCAGATAAAGGCTATCGAGTACTTGGTCACGAGGCGCCTGCGCACTCCGTCCATTGCGTATATATCATGTTCTGCTCTATTCGATTGGGGTAAAACGCAGTTCGTTGAACGCGAATATTGTGCCATGCTTGAGATTCCGTTCTTGTGGCCTGACAGTGTCCATGACCGTGTCAGGCGAGGGCGGTGGGGCACACTTTCCCACGCCACAGATGTCCGGAAGCTCTACGCGCTCCTGAACGCTGGTGTATTCCTCCCATCGAAAGAGAGATTGGGTATGAGAGTTAAGACTGATCAGAAAGCGAAGGTAAAAAAGGTTTGCCGAAGGAGTATATGCCTTCCGCGACACTGATCATATCCACGAGCTCCACCAGCACTACAGCCATGGCGCGGAACTCTGGAGTGACGGGAATCTGGTAACCATGGACTTCAAGGTCACCACCCCGCCGGCGGAAGCAGGTGGCTTCCACCCCATAGACACGGAAACAGAGGGGATGAAGCAAGACGCATGCGACAAGCCTGAACTCATAGTTAGGCTTTCGCTAAGACTGTACTTCATGACCCCCAGCCAGGCCAACCAACGACAGCTCTGGGTCTCTCATCCGCAGCAGTCTCGCCACTTCGAGGTGGACTACAAGGCGTTTGTGGACCCCTCTCCCAACCCAGAGGAAGGGCTCGCGCAGTGGAGGATAGATAGTGCTATGGATGACCAGGTGCGGAGACAACAGCTTCGCACTGAACTCCACAGGGCAGCCGTGCGGAGACAGGTGCGAGGCCTCTTTCAGTCGACAACACAAAGGGAGATTGCGACGGAGTTGGACCAGCTGAGGAGGAGACACGTACGAGAGGACTGGACGCACCGTGAGCTGCATTCTGATCTTCTGATCACTGAGCACTTCGAGGCGCCAATCCTCGTGGCCCATGGCCTTCAGGATATCTCAACTCCCCTCATTCAAGCCGGCCTATCGCGAGATCGCCCTGATCTGCGGTCAATGGAAATGGACGGGTCCATGCCCAGGATCTCGGATAACGACTGGAAGCTCTTACGCAACGAAAAGAAAGAAGAGGAATCAAGAGGAATATCTGATCAGCCTGCCACGGACCATGTCCCGGGCAGCGTCGAGCCCAATGGGCCGCCGAGATCCAGAAGCGTTGTGCGCCGTGGAGGTCGCGAGGCAATGCTTAAGGAAGCGGCAAAGAATTGGCGCGAATCTCGGTCGGAAAAACGACGCTCCGCTTAAGACAACATCAGACATGCTGGCTTTAAGCATTCATTTACTGCGGATCGCAAGCGACCACGACCCCGACGGGGTGCCTCCTGGCCAGCGGCGAGATCCCCGTCTGGGAGCACCGGACTATCAGCCCCCGCCCCTAACAGAGGCTGCGGTCGTGTCCATGCGCAAGGTAAGCGTAACAGCATCGCCTGCGGCATCTCTCATAGATCAGATCTACATTTGTCCAACGATTGGCTGTTTCAGGATAGCCAGGATAGCTGTTTCTCAAGATGCGAAGATCCATCTTGTGCGTCGATATTGCCACTGCCAACAGCAGCAGAGGACAGCTGTACACTTGGATCGACGCCCACCGAGGCATCGCGTATATAGCCGCTGGGCAGACGCCCATGGCGCAGGAGCACCGGCCGAGATCGTCGAACACGAGAAGAGGGAGTACGAGAGGTGGTGCAGACAACAGACTACCGCGGTTAACCTTGACGCGAGCTCGGAAGAGTCCGCATCCGACCATGACAATGGGGCAGGGCAACCTGCGGAATCACACTACGACGGCCATGCCGAATAATCAGAAGAAGAAGAAGGGTCAGTTGACGCGACCGGCCATGCCGACGTCGCGATGATACAAGTCGTTCCCGAGACCCGACCATATGTCTTCAAACAAGGGTCCCCATCTGGCAAGGACTATGTCTTGATTGATGACACGCTGCCGCTTCCCAAGAGCAAGGCAGATATCAGAAGAAGAATTTGGGAAGCTCTACCCACGACACGATCGCGCTGACTTACGAAGGCTTTCCCGACCACGGAAGGCGCAGCCCTCTGCTGGCGACGCCCGAGTTCAAGCGGGAAAACCTCACAGCAATATCCCCAGCACGAGCTCGTCTCATAGACGAACTTCATTATATCGGGCCCGTATTACCCAGCCAGCGGCTCGGCCGTGCACTTATCAGCGACAGGCTCTCCACTTGCGCCGACTGCGTTGCCGACCCGCTCTTAGATTGCATCCGGCGTTTGCCCGCAGCTGGGCGATCCAGAGTGGAGAAGTATCTGCGAGCCCGATACAATACGATCGAGAGCCACAACCTACCTGGACCGGACCATGCTCTGGTACCCATGTATCCCCACTTGCGTCCAAAGTTCTACGCCATCGCGAGTGAAGTGGGGAGCAGTGAGGCTCTTCGACTTGGCGGGCTGATCGCTCACCTCCTCCGCAACAGCTCGACCCATGTGCTGAGCTCGGGAGGATGGATGGACGTGGATGTGCTGATAAGCGTGCTCACAGGCGTCGGCTATGACCGCCCGTGAGCAAGATTCATGCACGCGGCTCCCGCGCTTGACCCGCTGGACGTACAGATGCTGGGAGTGGACATGGACGCAGCAGACACTGGCCCAACATCCCGTCCCATGGACTGGGATGCAAGCTTTGCTGAAGTCCCCCGCAAAGGTGTCGGGGCATCTGAGATCGACGGAGATACAGATGCATCCCTTGCAGTGAGTCAGGAGGAGCAGATATTTGACACTTCGACCGCTCCTTAGCAGGGCCGTATACGGCGACTCACTGAGGATCATCAGTCCATATCGACGGAACGTACGGTATGATCACAGTATGTGCGAGAAACATGGAGCTCTACTGCTACCGTTGACAGCGCTGCCGACGTTCGACGCAGTCAGAAAGGCCGAGTGGCTCCCTCGTACGACGAAGTTACGGGCCTACGCCAATACGACACCGTGGCTTAAACTGTTGCGTTTTCTCCACATGCGTCCAAGACCCATGATCTCGAGGCGCTGGCGCTGGAGGAAGTATTCGAGCGACTGTGCTTCCAAGAGGCCCGAGCACTGGTTCATCGAGATGCACAGCGAGTCCGTCTTGAACAAGCTACCAACTTTCCGACATTCCTTCACCAGGGCGGTGCGTCGAAAGACTTTGACGGGAGCACGAACAGATCCGTGTTCGACTTCAATCCGTCAAGTTTCGAGGGTAAGTACCTGGCCACCATGCGCTCGAGACGCCTGGAAGCCAACCCGCATTGGATCCTGCCGTCAGGACAAATCTTCACGGATAAGATTCCACGTTGGAACAATATCTGGCAGATCTTCGCGGTAACAGAAGCGCCTGGTGACACAATCTCGTGGCGCGTCACTTACGATCGACGTCTGACCATGGTTCAGGTTCTTCCCAGGCACGGAACAGGCTGTGTTGACGTCCTAGAGCCCTACCAGTTCATAAGACCCGGCTTCCACGAGGACCGGGTCGACGCTGCGCTGTACGAGGAAATGAGGCAGCCCCTTGGATGGGACGACGACGTATGTCTCTTTTGCCACATGGGACACAAGTCCAGGAATGGCGCGATGGGCTGCTCAGTGTGCTGGGACGAGATCATCTACCAGGCGGTACCGTGGCAACCTAATAGACTTGAGCCTGTAATGGATTGGATGAGCGCCTGTATGGTCAAATATCCGAGGCCTGACAACCCGCTCCATGAGCGCGGCAGCAGGCAGCGGACGAGAGCGGCTCAGATACAGAACTCGGATCGTGCACAGGCGCGTTGGCGCGACAATTGGAAGTTCGACAACTCCAGGGGAGCGCTCTCGCGCTACTACGCGGCTATGTCGGGCAAAACGGCTACTCTCTGATCCGTGTTTGCTTGGGTTCCATCCTCGCCTAACGACAAACGCCCTGCCCATGGCAACAAGGCGCGTGAGGTCAAGGGACGCAAATGGGCTCGTAGGTGGATGATGTGCCAGGAGTATCTTGGCTGGCAACCTACCGGCAACAGAGCAACCTGCCCGCCATGGAAATGGTGGGCATATCTTTCAAGACAGGTGGACCAGACTGATTTCAGCACGGAGATGGGCGTCCTCGGCCTTTTCGACTGGGACAACGCGGACCCCGAGGCGCGGGAGAGCCCTGATCCAACTGCAGGTTGGGCCCATTGGTGCTACGAACATCGCGACCGCATGCCGCCGACATTGAGCCAGCTTTGGCAAGACATTCAAGAGGAAATGGAAGTTCACTGGCCACCAAAAGAGGAATTGGCCGGCATCGAGGAAGAAGAGGAAACATAACGCATTCGGGACGCGCGGGCACGCCGTCCCGCCTCGGTCCGGCCGCCACTTCATGCCCATGCCAGGCGTGGCAGGTCGAATAGTCGGCGACGTCGTGTCCGATCAGAAGACGCACCGAGAGCACTTGGGGGTCGCGCCATGCGCAGACGGGACAGTTCCCGCACGCCGCATCGTAGCATCCACCATGTTGACATCAGGCAATCCATCAACAAGTACCGCATCACGGGGGAGGCCCACGAGCTCGTTACGTACTTAGCCGCCAATGACGAACCTGAAGGATACCACCAGGCGGCTACCGTTGCCTCCTATGAGGCACAGATACGCAGCATGTGGTACGAACCGCCCGAGTTCTCCGTTTACGATCCAGATCTTTTCAACGCCAAGACGAAGTGGATGCCTGAACAAGCCTACAGGGTTGCCATCGAATTGACCAAGGACTTCGACTGGGCGGAGATTGATGCGGACCATGCGGATGAAGACGCCATGCGTATTCATTTCGAAGAAGTAGGCCAGTTCCGAACCACAGTGGTGCGTGAGCTCAACATCTTCTGTGCGCGCCGCGAGATCTTGGAACTGGTACACAGAGATATTGAATCGCTTCGCTCATTCCGCCGGCCCATAGTGTAGCGTCGCTGGCACTTGCTTGCGTGCTCGGGGGGGCATTTGGGTGGCCTCCTGGGGCCGCTTGGGGGCCTCTTGGGGGCCTCCTGAGGGCCTGTTGGGGGCCTCTTGGGGCCTCTTAGGGGCCTCTTGGGGCCTCCTGGGGACTTCTGAGGGCGGAGGGCTCGAAATACTGTTTCGTGTTCCCCCCCTGGGGTCCCTCTTGGGGCGTTATTGGGGCCCTCTTGGGCCGTCTTGGAGGCCTCTTGGGCCGTCTTGGAGCCCTCTTGGGCCGTCTTGGGGCCCTCTTGGGGGCCTCTTGGGCCCTCTTGGGGCGGTCTTGGGGGCCTCTTGGGCCGTCTTGGGGTGTCATGAAGCCGTAAAGGTGGAAACGCCAAAATCTTTCCAAAACCGAAGGAAAAGCAGTGAATTTTGCCTCTTGGGGCCCTCTCGGGAGTGCTCTTGGAGGCCTCTTGGGGCGTCTGGGGGCCATCGTGGGCGTCTTGGAGCGATCTTGTGGCATCTCGGACCCCTCATGTAGCATATTGGGGGCCTCTTGGAAGCCTCTTGGCCCTTCTTGGGGCTCTCGGGGACGTCTCGGAGCCGCGTTGGTGCGCTGCTGGAGCGCCCTGGTGACTCCTCCCGGGACTCTCTCGGGACCTTGCCGGGGTACTTTCCGCCCGGGGGCCCCCAGGGGCCGCCCCGCGCGCGCGAAGTAGAAAGATTGTAAAGCAGCCACCGGAGATCTCAGCACGCCTCTGGCCCGTTGGGCCGGCGAATTTACCATAACAGATCCGACATGCCGCAAGTCTCCACTGACGCGCGCAAGATCGAGGCGTGCATCCAGTTCCTACTACAGTCGCACGCAGCGGCGCTCAGACGTGGCCAGCGGACAACGCTGGACAGCTTCCAGCACGCAGCCGTCGAGCTGTGGCCGCTTCACGTGTACGAGGCTGCGGCGCATGCCTTGAATATGTGGCAACAGCATGGGGCGGCGCCGCCTGATTCGGAAGAAAAGCGCCCCACCTCGCGGTTGCCCATGGCAAGGGGGGCACGGCGTCGCCAGCCCCCGGCAACGACAGCCCGGGCAGCCCGCTCAGTCAGCCGCACGCGCCCCTTCAGTTCCCCATCGGCACCCGGGGACAGAGCGGCCGCGTTCTCGCGGACGGGGCACGGCAAAGGCAGCTCATCGAGTGGCGTTGCTCCGCCGCCCCCCGAGGCTGCAGAGACGGGGAAGGGCAGGCGACCCCGGGAGAGGGGGCGGCTGCGCAGCATCCCCCCCTCGGTGCGTCCGTGCCACTATATGGACATCCGCCAATCAGCTCAGAGTGGCGCCGCGTCGTCATCGTCCCAGCACTATAACCCCGAGTCCGATCGGCGCCCATGGCGTGAAAGGAGGCAAAGCCGACCCCCCATCGATCGCGCCTGGAGCGCGTGGCGGGGCACCTCCAGCCGAACCGGGAGCAAAGGACCGGGCAGGGACAACCGCGGCAAGGGCGGTTATGAGAGATGGGTAGATCGCCGCTACGACGACCGCGACCAATGGCGTCACGATGGCGGATGGCACTGGCAAGCCCCAGGCGCCCATGGCGCGCTGGTGGCGGCGCCAGCACATACGCACACCGTCAGCCCATGGCTGTATGGTGACTACAGCGTGGCAGGCTGGGCTGCTGGCGGCTGTGAGAGCCTTGCGCCTGTGCCTGTCTGAATTCGGCGCCGTCGGAGACGTTGGGCCCCGATGGTGCCGCGTCGGCCCTGGCCGGCCGCTGCGGCCGGGCCGCCGTGGGGGGAGTCGTTACCATGCGTTCCCTGCCGCCGTATCTGCACATATATGCTTATCATTATACATTGACTTGGTCCGAAGCTATTTCGGATTGGAGGAGAAAAGGGGCCGCGCACGTTCCCCGCAATTCCTCTTACCAGTTCCTATTTGCTTAACGGACACTCGAGCCTCACATCCTGGCAGCCATGTCCTTGGAACCGCTACTACGAGCACCGAACCTACTACCAGTGCAACCTGATGATATTAGCCCTGTTGGGCTTAAGTTGGGCAAAGATGGGAAGTGCACCAGCTCCCAGAGGAGATGATGGCGTATCGTACCAAGTTTTGGGGTGTGTTCTGGAAGGTGTCGGAAGAGGAGATACTGAGGCTAGGTGAAGCCATGTCTGACCTCCGTGCTGAGGCCCTTGCCCACGTGAGTGAACTTGAGACCCTGGAGGTTTGGGATTCACAGGTTTGTCGTTAGTTCCCAGCTGGCACGGCCGTGGAGGTCGACGGATGGCGGCCGCGCGTTCTTGTAGATCTCCCCATCGATGCGCAAGCGACCTTCGTTGTTGTTTCTGTCCAGTGTGCAGCCAACATGGCCTGGTCGAGCCAGGTTTTGTTGAGTTTGACGACCTCGCTGCCTAAGAATGAGTCCGATGAAAGACCCGTTGAAAATGCCCTACGCTTTATAGTGTGTATACCAAGGTTCGAGGGGAAAGTAGTGTTTCTTGAACTGCGTCTCGCGGTGCTTTGGGGAGCGCATGGCCGCAGCAAAACCAAACACCGACCGAACCGACAGCGACACTGAAACCGACCGAATTCGGCAGGCCACAAGCAGCCTAGACTGGCGCGGCGACGCGGCAACGACAACCGACCGAACCGAACCGACCGAGCGCAACCGACTGCAACGCAGCCGAACCGACCGAATGGAGAACACTGTTTCAAGGCCGCCGTCATGAGAGAGCTTCAACACGAGTTTGCCCTCCATGAGGGAAGTGCCTCGGTGGCTACTCACTGTGATGTGAAGGTGTTATTCGACGCTGTTAGACCCATCGTGCTCATTCGTTTTGAGATGCGGATGGGGTCCCCGCACCTCCTCTACCTTGAAATGATCATCCACACCTCCCTTCGGATGTTTGAAATCGAGGAAAACGTGCTCCCTATGGGGAGGGTGGGGGGTGCCCCCCCCCAGTGTATTCTCAGAGCATGCCGCGAATTAACATCTACGTGTATGAGACCTTGGAGGTCGCTGGTGTTTCTTTACCTTGGGAAGTGATTCCACTCGAGCGATCGTTATCAGAATCTGTAAGGTGGAGAAGCGGACCTGCAAAAGTAGGGCATCCTGCTGTTAGGCTTGACCACGAGGTTGACAAGATTGGGTGTATATTCCAGCGGCAAGAGCGGGTTCGCGTGCTCATCGCTGGTGGTTGGAACATGTATCGTGGAGAACCTGGCTGCTGCAGGCTTGCGTCTCCGACTCCAGGGTGAAATAAAGTGTCTTGGATCCACCACCACGGCTGAACGTCGGCGGAGGGTCACTGCGGCTCGCAGGCGGAAGCAAGAGGCCCGCAGGCGGGCCGATCAGGTTTTTGGGGTCCCACGGGTGTTTACACCAGCGTGCCTCTGTACTGCACAAGTCAGCTGTGCTGGCCGTGGGGTCATGGGGCCACCGACTGACAGGTCTCTCCCCGCACCCGCTCCAGGTCTTTCAAGGGCGGGCCGTCCAGTGCTCGGGATGGTGGGCCCAAGGGGTCTGCACTACCACGCCTCTGTCGTTGATTTGTTCCACGGAGGAAGTCTCATGATCTCAGGGGTTTTTTTGCGTCACGAGCAGCTTGCGAGTGTCATGAGTGTCTCCAATGTGGCAAATCACCCCTGGCCTTTTTTCATGCTGTCCCTGCCAATTGCCGATGAAAGCGAGGTGAATGGCCCATCGTTGCCACCATTGCTGTTGTTTTCGATCTTTGGATTGACCCCGCCCCTCCTTGTCTTTGGGTAGACGAGCTTGGTTGTCTTCTGAACTTGGATTCAAAGGACTTTGGGTTTTACCTGTGACAGGCCCTGACGGTTAGTTGTGTTAGCTGGGTTTGAAGGAACGCTTCTGCAGCTTGGTGTCGACATTACTGTCCCTCAAATGTTTATATAATCGCTTCGAAAAATTCCGCTGGCCCATGTTGCCTCGCCGCTGTCGGTTGTCGGGATGTTGTTGTCAATGCAGTGCCGATCGTTCGACGACTCGGAGCCCTTTTGGACCGTCTTGGGCGCCTCTTGGGGCCCTCTTGGATCAATCTGGGGCGCCTGAAAGCCGCGCCCAGGAGGAAAACCATATCTGGCCCGACCCTGCCGGGGACCCGGCCGTGGTACTTCGAGTCCGGGGACCCCTAGGGGCCGCCCCGCGCGCGCGAAGCAGACATACTGTGAAGCAGTTACTGGAGATCATGGCACGCCTCTGACAGTGCCTGGGTGGTGGGTCAGATGCCTCATGGATGTTGGTGTGGCTCTCGCGGTTGGCCTATCGGGCGCCTCTGGGAGGCAGTTTTGGGGCCTTTTGGGTGTCGTCTTGGGGCCTCTTAGGGCCTCTTGGGGGCCTCTTGGGGCTTCCTGGGGTGTCTCTTGGGGGCCCTTTGGGGCCTCTTGGGGGCCTCTTGGCGCCTCCTGGGGGCCTCTTGGGGCTGAAGGCTGGACTTTTCGGTTCCTGGTCCCCTTCTTGGGCCCCTCTTGGCGCCGTTTTGGGGCCCTCTTGGGCCGTCTTGGGCGCCTCTGGGGCTGTCTTGAGGCCATCTTGGGCCGTCTCGGGGCACTCTTGGAGGCTTCTTGGGCCGTCTTGGGCCGTCTTGGGGCCCTCTTGGGCTCTCTTGGGCCCATCTTCGGGGCGTGTCGGGCCGTCTGGGGACGATGTTGGAGGCCTCTGGGGCAGTTCTGGAGGCTGTGAACCCCCAAACATCGTGCGTGCCACGAATGTGCGTTTTCCGGAGCGAATGGGAGGATTTTTTGCTTGTTGGGGCCCTCTTGGAGAGCCTCTTGAGGCTCTTTTGGGGTTTTTTCGCGGCCTCTAGGGCCATCTGGAGACCACCTCGAGCGTCTTGGAACGATCTTTCGGCGACTCGGGGCCTCGTGGGCCGTGTAGGGAGCGTCCGGGCGCCCTCTTGGCGCGCTCCTGGAGCGCCCTGGGGGGAGTCAGCCGGGCATCGCCTGGGCATTGCCCGGGCAGCGCCTGGGGTACTTTTCGTCCAGGGGTCCCCAGGGGCCGCCACGCGCGCGCGAACTAGAAATCTGTTAACCTGTGACCGGAGATCTTAGCACGCCTCTGGCCCGTTGGGCCGGCGAATTAAGGAGTTCGGCCGAGATTTTGATGATGAGGCCCAAGTTGTGTTCAGGAACGCCATGATCGGTGGATCTTGGACGGAGTCTCGCCTGTTCGAGGCGGGGTATTGCGCCAGCAAGTTGTGCCCGAGGTGCGGAGATGAGCCAGAGACACCGGTGCACCGCTTTTGGAAGTGTTGCAAGAGCGGTGAGATTGAGAGTGCCGCTGTCCCGGCCATAGCTAGTCTTGCCCCCTCTGCGATCGCTGAGCAAGATACCCTCCCCGCTTTGTGGCGTCGTGGGCTCATGCGGCTTGACCAAGCAGTGGCGTGTATTTCGCCCCCGAAGCCTTGCAATGGGTTTTTGGATCGATGAATCAGGGGGGGAACGGATACGAAGGGCTGGCGGGTTAGGCGATGTGGCTGTGGGTCCTCGTCACACCACTGAAGGGCGCACTCCTCGAAGGCTTACTCCTCAAAACAGTATTCCAAGTCAGAGGCGGCCTCGCGCCCTGTTACTTCTGCTTCCTCCAGGGCGCATCCTGCCACGGCGAATCCGCCCCACTCCTCGGCAGGCCCCGCTCCTCGCGGCACACGCCCTTCTTCTTAGAGTCGCCCCATTCGTTTCGTTTCTTCCTCTTGTGGTCCTCGTTGCCCTTCTCCTCCTTCCGCGAGCCGCCGCCCCAGTTCGCCCACGCCTTCATGGCGTCCCTCTTCTTCTTGCTGGCCTTCTGGGTGTGTCGGTGCCTCGCCAGTGCCTCCACTGAGGGACGGCCTTGCGGCGGCCTTGCGGCGGCCTTGCTGATGAGGTGCTTGGACCCTGCCACGTCAGAAGACCACCGCTTCGCACCGTCCCGCTGGGCCTCCAGAGCTTCCTTCAGCTCCACCATTCGCCCAGGCGGCCCCGCAGGCGGAGTTCTCTCGTCCGTCATGCTCGCCTCTTCCTCGTCGCTGCTCTCCGCGTACGGGTACTCCGAGGTTGTCCTGGACCAGTTGGGAAGGGTCGGTTCCGATCCCGCGACTCCTTGGGCTGATGGTCCTTCGGCTCTGGCCATCTCGAAGCCTCCTCGGCGGCGGCGCAGCCACCTCCTCGGAGCGCCCTTCCGGCGGCAGAGCTGGCGCCAGCGCCGCTCGCGGAGAGTCGGGAGCCGCTTGGCGCCGCGCCTGCTGGGCACGAAGCTCCTTCCGCGCCACGGGCATCACGTCATCCAGGAGTTTCTTCATGCCCGCGTGCATCCCTTCCTGGGCGGCCGCCTTGACCGCCTGCAGAATGAGCTCGTCCTCGCCAGTGCCGCGGCCTGCCTCCGCCCTCCGCCTCTCTGAGGCGGGGTCTTCGGTTGACCCAGGAGGGCGAGGCTTGTCTCCGCGACCGCGGCATGCCATCGACGGCCCGTGCAGGGGAGCCGCTCCGAATACACGCCTATGCAATCTGGGACTGCGTCTGGGAGAGGGGCCCTCGCCGCGCGCGCGCCTGCTCGCTAGAGCCCCTGTCACAACGGCTTGAGCCAAAATTCCCACGGAGCGAGGAGGAGGAGGAGGAGGAGGAGGAGCAGGAGGAGGAGGAGCAGGAGGAGGAGGAGGAGGAGGAGGAGGGAGGAGGAGGGGAGAAGGACGAGGAGGAGGAGGAGGAGGAGAAGGTGGTGGAGGAGCCTCCCCCACCGCAGGAACGGCGCGGCGCCGGCGTGCCCAGGGCGCGCCCCGCCGGCCACACGAAGCGCGGTCCTCCTCCTCTCTCCTCTCCCACTCCTCCTCCTCAACCGTCCTTCTCGTCCTCCTCTTCCTCCTCCTCCTCTTCCTCCTCCTCGTCCTCCTCCCTCCTCCTCCTCCTCCTCCTCCTTTCCTCCTCCTCCTCCTCGTCCTCGTCCTTCTGGCCCTCCTCCTCCTCCTCCTCCTCCTCCTCTCCTCCTCCTTGTCCTCGTTCTCACCGTCCTCCTCCTCTCGTCCTCGTGATCGTCCTCTTTCCCCTCCACCTCATCCTCGTCCTTCGTCGTCCTCCTCCTCCTCCTCCTCTCCTCTCCTCCTCCTCCTCCTCCTCTTGCTCCTCCCCCCCTCCTCCTCCTCCTTCTCCTCCTCCTCCTCCTCCTTCTCCTCCTCCTCACTGGGACCATTTCCCAGAAAAACAGGCGGGTAGCAGCCCGATCGTCACCCTTGTTTGCCCGTAGGGGGCCAAGGGGAGAGAAAATTGCTCCTCGTCGCCAGCGATCACCCACAGAGTGGGTGGCGGGTAGGCTGGGCGCCAGAGCACGGCCTCCGGCGCCCCCTACCTCGAGCATGGCGCGCGGAGCACGGCCTCCTTGCGTGTCCTGTCTCGCGCGCCGTTCGCCGAGCACGTGCTCCTCCTGGTCCTGGCCACGGGGGCACGTGCCCCGTTGGGTGGCCCGCAGGACCTGCGCCTGTGGGTTAATTATGGGTTGGCGTGTATGTCTGTTTGTGCCAGCGCTTCGAAGTGCCGAGCTCGACGGCCGCCTGACGCCCAGTGGTCAGGCCTGCTGCGAAGCGCCGTGGGCGAGCAGCGCAGCGGTAAACAAATCCTCCTCCTCCTCCTCCTCCTCCTCCTCCTCCTCCTCCTCCTCCTCCTCCTCTTCCTCATCCTCATCCTCATCCTCATCCTCATCCTCATCCTCATCCTCGTCCTCATCCTTCTCCTCCTCCTCCCTCTCCCATTGTGGGCGCGCGGATGATGAGGGGGGGGGAGAGGTTGAGGAATGCCGAGGTCTTCGCGCTAGGTGATTTCCGCAGCCCCCCCGAAAACACCCCCTCTGCTTTTTTTGTTGGGGGGGGGGGGGGGGGGGGGGCGGCGGCTTTTGCCACCAGAGCCCCCGTCAGAGCAGTTTTGTTTGGTTTTGCTTTTGTTCCCTCGGGGTCAAGTGGATACCCGCCCACTGTGCATACCGTGGCCGCGAGATCCCCAGGTCCCCCGAATGTCCCCGCGTGTCCCACGTTGCGCCACTTTGCATGCCGCGGCCGCCAGATCCCCGCCCCGAGTGCCCCCGAGAGTCGCCACTTCGCATACCGCGGCCGCCAGAGCGCAGCCGCCAGATCCCCGGGTCTTTCGAGAGTCCCCGAGTGCCCCGCCTCGCGCCACCCTGCATACCGCGGCCGCCAGATCCCCAGGTGTCCGAATTGTCCCCGGATGTCCCGCCTCGCGCCGCTCTGCGCACCGCGGCCGCCGGATCCCCAGGTCTCTCGAGTGTCCCCGAGTGTCCCGCCTCGCACCGACTCGCCCACTCCGTATACCGCGGCCGCCAGATCCCCAGGTTCCCCGAGCGCCCCGCCTCGCGCCACTCTGCACACCGTGGCCGCCAGATCCCCAGGTTTTCTCGAGTGTCCCCGAGTATCCTTTTTCGCGTCATCCGTTCATAACGTGACAGAGCGTATTATATCATAGCAGAACGTAGTACAGCACATTATTATAAGCTATGCCAAGACAGAGCATAACACCACACCACCAACCATACCATTACCGATCCTAGCGCACCATGCCATGGCATAACACATAGTAGCACAGCGCGCCATGCCAGAGCCGTGCGTACCATAACATAGCACCGTAGCATAACGCATTACATAACCGAGTGCAGCAAACGCACCAGAATGCAACATCGCAGAGCTGAACGCACCAACACACAAATTTTCACACCATCGAATTGCATCGCATTTCATATCATAGCATTGCACACCACATCCTAACAACGCGTTCGACGGCATATCGGATCACCCAAATCACAACACAACACAGGAGCAGACTATGCCAGAACATGCCAACACATACCATAGCACAACATAGTCAGGCAGCACACATATACCACACCATATCACAGCATTGCAATACATGTAGCATAGACTTTCGCATCGCAGCACACACGCGACACAGTATAGCATGGCACAGCGTGGACTTACATGCTGCAACATTCCAGAACACATCATATCATCATAGTGTACGTTATGACATACTGTATGATGCAGTGCCTAGCGTAACAAAACACCTCATGTCATAAACTACTTTAGCTAAACATAACATGGCATGGCGTGTCAGATCAAAATCACACATACCATGGCGTAACATATCACACGGTACCACAGCATTAATAAAACAAACTATCGTTTCACAACATTTCAAATGCGACGTGCGCACCGTTGGGAACAAACGCCGGATGTGTCGGTGGGGATCGCTCGAAACAAACAATTTGGGGCATTTGTTTTGGGCTTTGACGGGTTCGGGGGGTTCTCTCTCTGGACCGTCCCAAAGCCCCCCCTCGACCCTCCGAGGTCGAGTGTGCTTGACGTCCCTGCCGCTGCGTTTTTGATCCACCCGCTCTCGTGCACGGTCTGAGGAGCTCAGGGCTGGCTGAGTTCTCGCCAGTCTCTTCAGCTCGTGCCGCAGGCCCGAGCATCGCTCCATAGATGGCGCAACGGCTGGCGGTAGACAAGACACATGGCGCCGCGGCTACGTGCGAGGAAGGAGAGGATCGAGGATGGAGTTTCGATGATTCAGGTGGTTGGGCGATTTCTGTTCGTTCTCGGCTTCCGCAGGCCTCCGGGGGCCTCGGGGGACCATGGAGACCGCCCCCAAAGATTCATGAAGGACCTCGGGGGGAGGGGAAGCAGGAGAAGAAATGGGGAGGTGGAGAAGTACCAGAGGAAATCTCGGAGGCACCACCGATGCTGCAGCACGCCCTCCCGTCCCAAGGCCCCTTCCCATCAGCTCCTGCAAGTCTAGTTTCCCCCTTCGTGAAGCACCGCCCTGACAGGCAAGGGCCCCATCATCCTGCCATTTCGGGCGAGAGCCCCACTGTGAGAAGTGGAGTCGCCTTCCATCCGACGCCACTCGCGAAGAGGTACAGCCGAGCATCTGACTAAGAGGCCTCCTCCCGACAAGCTGGGCCTGCGTTTCTCAACCAACTTGCCAGAAAGCTGGCCCAGTTTCTTGAGCACGTTCGCGCATCCAACGTTATTGGCAGACATTCGCCAAGGTTTGTTCTAAGAAACCTCTGGGAAGCTGGCCCAGATGTCTTAAGCTATAGCTTGTGTTGATCATCTTCTTAGCTGTAGAGTTCACGGAGGCGTCCAACGAGAGCTGCGTTTTGAATTGGGACGCCGCGCTCGGGCAGCGGCATGCCGCGTCCTCGGGCCCCGACCCGCCGCCGCCGCATTGGCAAACGAGACGCTCAGGCGAGAACGGGACTTCGCTCAGTCGTGTGGCGCCGCGTTTTGCTCCTGCCGCGCCTTTGTAGCGTCGACGGCAGAATCGCCCACGCCGCCAGGGAGAGCCTGGGACCTGCATTGTCTTTGCGAGTCGGAGGACCCCCGCGGCACACGGGCCTGTTCAGGAAGAAAACGAGTGTCTGTAATGGTAAGGAGCCATGTTTGGCGAACAAATAGTTGGACTAGGATGAAGAGATGTACCAGCGCGAGGAAACCCAGCAGTGCATACGGGCAGCATGTGTGTAGCGAGGTGGAACCCTTTGAGCGTGGAACCTGTTTTGCGCGAAGCGGTATGCGAAGCGGTTTTAACTTGTGTGGAACGCGTGCGTATGTCATGTGTGCGTAGGTGGAACCCAGCGCGTGCAGAACCAGATGTGTGCGTGGATCATCCCGCGTTAATGTGTATGTGTGTGTGTGTGTTTGTGCGAGAGCCCATCTCAGAGTCGCTTGCTATGCTCGGCGCCCGGGCTGCCGGCTATGCTCGGCACAGTCGGCCTCCCTGGGCTGGTCCGGTGTGGCCTGGACGGAACCCCGGCACGCTTTGCGCCGCCGGGTGGGTCGTCCTCCCCTTCTCTCCGTCTGGCCGTCGCGCGTCGCTCCTCTGCTCCTCCCTTGCTTGCGCCTTGAGCTGTCGCCCAGGGGGCCGCCCTCCTCCCTCGGTCGTCGGGTCGTTTGTGTCGCTCCCCTCTCCTCTTCCTCCCCGTCTCGGGTTCGCCCCGGTCTCGGGGCGTCGCCTCTTCTGCACCCTCGCCGTGCTCGCCTGGTCCGCCCACCGTGCCGCTGCCGCCGGCCGCACGAAACCCGCCCCCTGCCGCCGCCTCGCCCGCGTTGCGGCGTGTGCTTGACTGTCGTGCATCTCTGTCGCTGCGCACGCAGCCCTCCTTCGGTTGCCCCCCCGTCGGCGACACGCTCGGTGGTAACCAGTTCAGCGTAATCCGCTCACGCCCTCGCTGAGTTAGACCAGCCGGCGGCGAAGGAAGAAACGTGTGTGTGTGTGTGTGTGTGTGCGTGTTCGCCCCCCCGCCTCTCTCGGCTGGCCGCCCCCCCCCCCCGTGACACTTTTGCGCAGCGTGGCTCCCTATGGGCGAGCCCTGCACATCCCCTCTGGGCTGCCTGAGTGCACGTCCGTGGCCGCCGCGTCGTCCCTTCGCTTCTTCCGTCCGCCTGATTCCACCGCGTCGCTGCGCGGGTGGCCGCGACGCGACCCCCTCCTCCAAAGGCCTGGCTCCAGTAATGCGCAGGCGACATCCATCGAACCACTTTTACCTAACAGCGTAGACTGATAGGTTTCTAGTTGACTCGAAAGAGCTCACAGATCACTCCACAGGGGGGTCCGGGCAGGCGTTGGGAGTTGCCGGCCGGCAGGGTGCCGGGCCTGTGCCGGGCTCGTTTTTCACTAACAGTCACACACTTCGTGCTCGTCGACCTCTCAGAACCCCATTCCCAGGCCACATTCTGAATAACCGGATGCAACAGTCACACACTTCGTGCTCTTCGACTTCCCAGAACTCCATTCCCGGGCCACATTCCGAATGCCCGGAGCCAACTGTAGGCCACTTCGTGTTCTTCGATTTCCCAGAACTCCATTCCCGGGCCACATTTTGAATTGTGGAGACGCTCCTGTTTTATCGATATAGGTTTAGCATAATGTTCTTTCCCGTGAAGCCCAACATTCCAGCTCACGGGAGGCCAGGATTGTTCGTATGCGTTTCAGGGAAGGATGTACTGTCGTTGTCACATTGTGGCTCAAGGCCAAAATGCATCTGCTCATCCTGCTGCTGCCACAGTTGGTAGCGGAGCAGTGTTCGGCGCGGCATGCATGGGCGCCCCCAGGCACCGCTGATCAGCGGTGGTGTCGGGGGCAGCTCGGGCGGCTGCGCGGGCGCTGCTCTCACCGGACTGGACAGAGCGCGGATCCACGGCAGGCATTGATGCCAGGGCCAGACGACACTGGCCCAGGAGACGAGAAGAACGAGACGTACGCCGTCATCGGCGGAGGACGCCTGGCCCAGTCAGAGGGGACTGGAGAGGGGACGGCGTCACCGCCACCCGTCGGAGGCGCAGCGAGCTCGAGCCCACAGGTCACGGAGCAGCTGAAGCAGTTGATCCAGCAGGCCGTGAAGGACGCCGTGAAGAACCTCGTCCCGGGGCTCAGCCAGAGCGCCGCCGGCGCAGGCGACGACTACGGCAGCACCAAGGGCGGCCGGCAGGAGAGCTCTAGGGGTCAGGATCCCTGGAACGACGGCCGTGATCCATGGAAGAACGGACAGCCGGAGCCTGACGAAAGCAAATGGGGCCCCGGGGGCCGACAGCAGCAGGATATCAAGCGGGACGACGTCAGGGACTCCGACTGGAAGGACGACGACAAGGGCGGCTGGAGGAACCACAACTGGAACGAGGGCGGCTGGTCAAAAGGTGACTATTCAGACCCACCGGCATGGCCGGGATGGGGCCACTACCGCCTATGGAAAAGGGCGATCCAGCGGTGGAACCGCAACACTGACGTGCAGCTGTGGAGGCGGTCGGAGCGCTTCCTGAAGTTGTTCGATTGGACGATGCAGGCGAAGTTCGAAGACATCAGCGAGAACGTGTTGTGCGGGCCCCGCTGGCTGGACACGTTCCTCGAGAGAATGGACCTGATGAGCGGCCAGCGAGAGGGCGACGACATGCGTAGAGCAGGTCGCAGAGCACTGTTCGAGTGCACGAAGGGCCAGAAGGAGAGTCTCACGCAGTTCGTAGCAAGACGCGATCAGCAGATGGCCGACGCCGAGAGTCATGACATATGGATGTCGGATAAGATGAAGGGCCTCATGCTCGAGGAAGGTGCGGGACTGAGCGCACAAGGTCAACAGAATCTGCGCGCCCTCACCAAGGGCAGCCTAGACTACAGGGACGTGGCCTGGGCTCTCAGGCAGCTCGACTACGGCAGCGGCGAAAAGCTGCTGCCCGGCAGCAGTGCCTCGCACCCAGTCCTGGCCGCAGAAGACGGCGAGGACGGACGAGGCCACAGCTCTTTCCCTCTTCCTCACTCGTCCTCCCAGGCTTACCAGGTCTCGGGCTCCGGGACCGCTCGACAGGACGAAGAATCGTACTACGACGAGTCGGGAGAGGATCCAGACGAAGACGAGGAGCTATCAGAGACAGACCTCATGGCCATTTTGGCGGAGATCGAGGATCTGGATCTCGACGAGGACGACGCCACCGAGGTTTTCGTGCAGATGACGGGCAAGGTGCAGCGCAGGTCCTGGAAGCAGAACAAGGACCTGAAGCGCGCGGCGAAGCAGGACCGCGAGTTCTACGGTGCCCGACCTCGCCTGGGCGACGATGATGGACGCCGTGGCGGGGGTGGCCGAGGCGGCCCAGGAGGCCGAGGCCGCGCGCGCGGGCGAGGCCGAGGAGATAGGCCGAGGGACGCAGGCGCTACGAGCCAGAGGATCCTCAGGCTCATGAAGGTCACCCGCTGCAAGAACTGCAACGAGAAGGGCCACTGGTCACGGGGGTGTCCCCAGCCGCGGAAGGAGGGCGGCGGCAAGGGTCCCGATCGGTCAAAGCGAGGTCTGGCCGGGTACACGTTCGACGGCTGCAGCTACCCGATCATGAACAACGACGAGCTCGAGAAGCTGAAGGACATCCGGAAGGAGGCGCAGGCCATCGAGGTTTACCTCAACGCCTCTGTGACGCAGGGCCTCGTGGACCCAGGGGCCGGCAGCGACATAGTGGGACTGCCATCGCTGAACCGAGAGGCCGAGGCGCTGGCTCGTCACGGCCTTCGCTACGTAGCAGTACCAGGAGAGTTCAAGGCGCCCAAGAAGGCGCATGGCATCGGAGGCGAGGCAAAAGTGATTTGTACCATCCTCTATCCGATGTGCCTCGGCGGAGTGATGGGAGTCGTGGAGGCCACGGTGCTGAACGCGGACGTTCCGCACATACTGAGCGTCAATCTGCTGGATTTCCTAGGCTGCGTGCTCGACCTTCTTCGTAATCTTCTGATTTCGCAGTTTTTAGCTCAGGGCATTCCTGTCACCAAGCTGGGCTCCGGTCACCGCATGGCCGATATCGTGCGGGAGACTAAGGGGAGCCACACTACCCCTGACAGTGCGCTTCGGAAGTATCCTTTTCTGACAGCGTCTTCTTTTGTACTGGCCACTGGACAACTGTCGCCTGTGATGAGCGCCAGCGGAGAGATGAGCGCTTACAGGGTTGTCCTCTACCTCCTACCCCTCAGCTTCAACCGGATCGAGCACGGTACCGTACGCCAGGGCCGAATCCAGGGACAAGACTTATCGATCGAGCTCGAGTTTAGCGACCAGCACCAGCCGCGAGCTCAGTGGAGCGGCCCAGCGACGGTCCGGGCCTCGGGATCCCGCGGAGAAGCTAAGGATGAGGAGTGCCACCAGAACCAGGCCAGCGAGACGACCAGAGCCCTCGACCTCGGATCAGCGTGTAGGGCTATCTACGACCTCGGGGCTCTCGGTCTCTCGGCGATAACCATGTGGGTTCAGATTGTCTTGGTGATTTCCGTAGCCAGTTTGGGCTCAAACTCGTTCAGGCGATTCCAAGTTTCCAATCTCGATCGCCTTCGGAGTCATATCCTGGGCGATTCACTCCATGTTCATGTTTCGTGTAGCGATGGTGCTGGCTCTCGGCACGCACCCCGCCGTCGGAGGCAAGAAGAAGGAGCCTGTTGCCAAGCAGCTTACCGAGGAGTTGCTGGCGCGGCGCCACGCCGAGAGAGAGGAGGACTCCGAGGTGTCCTCAGAGGTGTTCGAGTCCTCGGCCGGAGCAGCCGGCTCGGCGGCGCACAGCGAGGCGACAGCGGCGGCGGGCAGCGACGTGCCCATGCCCCAGCAGTCGCCCGGAGTCAGCAGCTCCTCGGGCGACCAGCAGCACCAGGCGCTCGCGGCGTTACAAGGGCTACCGACACCGACGAGCTTCGGACCCGCCCAGGCCGCAGCGAGCCCCCTGGTGGTGAAGGCACCTCCTCCACACCTTCAGCAGCAGCAACCCGCATCGAGACCACAGCCAGCGGTGTGGGGGGCGGCAGCCGCAGCGTCTCAGTGGCCCCCGGCTCCACCGATGCCCCAGGCGCTGTATGCCCTAGCTCAGGCGGGCGTCGAGCACCGCGGCCAGCCACCTCTGCCATCAGGGCCGCCTCCAGCGGCTGCAGCAGCGGAGGGGACGGCGGCCGCCACGGCAGTTGGAGGAGGAGCGACGGCGCCGACGCCAGGGGTGCTATTCGGGCCAGCGGCGGGGAAGCCACCCCCCAAGGCAGCGCCCCACTGCAGTCACCCAGCCTCGGCGATCAAGTACTACGGGAACCAGCACGGCTCGGGATCGAGGTGCACTCTCTGCGGAGCGCGCATCGCATGGATTCCCGGAGGCCGCGCTGGTCCAGGAGGTGCACCGGCAGTGCCGACAGCGGCCGAGGCCGCGCGGGCAGCGGCGTCATCCGCTCAGAGGGCGGTGGACCTCCTGACCAGCGACCCGCAGTTCAAGGCGGGAGGCGCGGCGCTGACGACGGTGAATCAGCTGTGCGGCTTGCTCCAGGGTCTCCAGTGGCAGCTTCAGGCGATTCCAGAAGGAGTTCGTGCGCTGGGTCAGGTGCAGTCGGTGGTGGACCAGATGATCCAGGTTGCGACGCAGACCCAGCAGTTTCCTACGCAGATGGAGGAAGGGCTCCAGCAGATATTCCAGGGCATCACCGCCATCAAGACGCAGCTCACCGGGATGGCGGACTTCGCGATAGCCATCGACACACTCCAGGAGCCGGTCAACGCCATCGCGGGCACGCTCTCCGGGATGGAGACTGCGATCGGCCAGATCGGATTCATGCTCGTGAACGTGGGCACGGCGGTGGCGGCCATAGCGCACGTGGCCAACGGGGGGCAGCAGGTCGAGGACCAGTGGCACGTTCCTCAGCAGGCAGCTGCGGCAGCGGTGGCAGCAGCTCCCTTTCACCAGGCCCCGACAGCGGCCATCGGCGCGGACGGCTCGGCGGCGGCATCCTCGTCCGGGGCAGCCAGCCCTCCTCCGCCGTCCTACCCGCCGCCGATCGACGACCAGGAGGCAGTGGCAGGCGGGGGCCCCTGGACGGTCACCGATCCGTACGGGACGAGGACTACTACGGCACCGACCGTGTCGGGAGCAACAACGGCGACTACGACGCGTCCTCCGTTGCCGACGATCCCAGAGGCGAGCCTCGACTCATGGGAGGTGCTCGGGAGCGATCCCGAGCCAATGATCTAGCAGGTTCATACATGATTCTGGCTGCTGCCACTCAGTGTGGCCGAGCTGCCTCTGGCGGCTGCAGTTGTGCAGCGCAAAAAGCATCATCATTATCTCCAGCATCCCCCCAAATCAGGGATGGTCGCTCGATTCCGACGTTTCCTGTGTTTGCCTCGGTCGTTGGACCTCAGTCGCCGGCGGAGGGACACAGTTCGAAAAGCGATTTCGAAGGAATCGAGTGGCAGGGCGGGGACAACTTTAACGATGACCACGAGGTCACGCTGCCCAAGCAAGTTCGGCGAGCCCTAGAACTCAGGGCCAGGCCGGACGGGTCCCAGGAGGGCCCAACCACGGAGCTGTTTGTCTCAAAGAACCGAGGAATCAGCTTCATGGAAGTGTTCTCGCCCCCTAGGATCGCGCCCAGAGTGCAGCGCCGTGGGGGAACTCTGGGGGTTAAGCCTAGTTGGGATCTGAGGACCGGATGGGATTCTAGGAGAGCGAACGACCAGTTAGATCTCTGGGCGGCCATAGAGAAAGAGAAGCCAGACATGATCTGGCTGTGCCCGCCCTGCAAGGTTTTCTCGGCTATTAGTCGCATCAGCAGAGCTGTTCGAGACCCGTTTAAATGGAGGCAGGCCGTAACTGACGGGGTCAACGATTTAATCCTTTGCATGCGCATAGCCCTGTACCAATTGGAGCGAGGGCGGCACTTCGCGTTTGAACACCCTCTGTTTGCGAGTTCCTGGACGACTAAGGTAGTACAGTTGGTCGCTCAGCTTCCAGGCGTTCGCCGGGCTCGGATCGATGTGTGTATGTTCGGGCTCCGAGTCACTAAGGATGGCCTCAACAAGAAGCCCACCGGGTTGCTCACCAACCACCCTAGGCTCTCAGAGATCATGGACGGTAGGCTGTGTTCCGGAGACCACCAGCATGTGCTCCTAGAGGGGAGTAGCAGGACTTCCCGGGCCCAGGAGTATCCACCGGCGTTTGCTGAAGCCGTGGCTCGTGCCGTCACCGAGCAGTGGAGCGGTGTCAGCAGGTCAAGGTCGCCCACGTGGGCTGAGCTTAGCGAGAGCCACTTTCCCGAGGACGCGGAGCCCTCCCTCGAAGATCCGGAAGGTCCCGGGGAAGCGAGCGGAAGCGAGGCGGAAGAACACGAGACGCGGGGCCCAGGAGCCTCCGGACCGAAGGAACCCCCTCCCGAGCCGACAGAAGAAGAAAAGCGTTTGCTGTTTCGTTTGCACGTGAACATGGGTCACCCATGCAACCGAAAGTTCGTGCGGGTCCTCAGGGCCGGAGGCGTGAAGATACACCTGCTTCGCTGGATCAGAGACGTGTTTAAGTGCTCGGAGTGTGCCGAGCGATCTCGCACCAGCAGCCACCGCAGGGTGGCACTTCCCAGGACGTTCAGGTTCAACCACATAGTGGGTGTCGATCTTTTCTTCGTTCCCTTCCAAGAGAGGACCCTGGCGTTTTTGAACGTCGTGGACCACGGATCCAACCTGCAGGTCTGTATGCGGGTGGAGGAGCCCACAGCGGCTCAGGTTTGGGGGGCTTTCGTGAAAGCGTGGATCCGTCCTTTCGGGGCTCCTCATTTTGTTTTGTCGGACGGGGGTTCCGAGTTCGAGGGTCGGTTCGCCCGAGGACTCGAGCAGTGGGGAGTTCTCCACCACGTGTGCGACGCAAACTCCCCATGGCAGAACGGACGTGTCGAGAGACACGGAGGCTGGATCAAAGACAGGATCAAGGGAGAGGTGGAGTCCGGTTCTGCTATTCCCGGGGACGTAGGGGAGCTCGAGGAGCTCGTCTACGAGCTGTGTGCTCATAAAAATCGTTTCTGGCACCGGGGCGGGTTTTCTCCGGTCCAGCTCGTTTTTGGCGAGAATCCCCGGATGCCACACGAAATACTGTCGGATGATCACATGGGCCTTCCAGGCTGGCAGGACTCCATACGACCGGCCTCGGAGCTCGACTCTGCGGGCGCGGAGTTTGCCCGGTCGCAGCGTGTTAGGGAGCTAGCGCGTCGCCTGGCCTTAGAGATCACCGCCCGGGACAAGGTTGCCAAGGCCACCAAGGCGAGGGGACCCAGCCAGGACCAAGCGATGTTCCGTCCAGGCCAGTGGGTTTTCGTCTGGCGACGCCTGACCAAAGCGGGTCCTAGGGCCGACACCCTGGGTCGCAGGCGGGACGCGTGGACGGGTCCCGGGGTCGTGGTCCTGTGCGAGCGTGGCACCGTCTGGGTCGCGGTGTGGGCGCGTCTCTGGAAGTGCTCTCCAGAACAGGTTCGCCTGGCCAGTGCTGAGGAAGAGTACGGCATCCAGGTTGCCCAGGATCCCCGGTGGTCCGAGCTTCTCTCCCAAGCTCAGGCCAGGAGAGCGACGGCGGTGGACGTCCAGCGAGAAGGTCCCCCCCCCGATGAAGCGTGGGACCAGCCGCTGTCTCCAGAGGTGGACTCGGCGCCTCAGGTGCCCCCGGGACCCGAGCCAGAACCACGGCCGGATGTGCCTCGAGAAATCCCGAGCGCGAGACCTCCAGGGCCTGCCCTGGTTCACCGTGGATTCGATCCGATCGGGCCCAGGCCTCCGAGGGGAGTCAGGTCCCGGCCATCGTCGGCCGGGGGCTCTGCGGTCGCCCGGGCCGGATCCGAGCGAACTCGACTCCCGTCCATCTCCGAGGGAGACGGCCAGGGAGAGGGCGGGCCACCCACGAGGCAAGACACTCCAGAGGACGAGGACACCCTCGACCCTGCTCCCCCTGTCCCTTCCTCTCTTCCTCCTCCTCTCCTTCCTCCTGACCCCGTGCCCGCTCCCACCGTCAACGAGGATGCCTCTGGTGGAGCCAGCAGGCCAGGGAGGTCTAGATTACCTCAGCCCAGCGACGTGCCAGTCTGTATTCGCCAGCGTCAGGCCGAGACTCGAGCAGCAAGCGGCCCTCCCGAAGTTGTCGAAGTCAAGCGTGCCAGGATAGAGCCGCCTCCCGGACTGGGCCTCTCTAGCAGCTCACCTCAAGGGAGTGAAGGGCCGAGCGCCAGTGCTGCCGCTGCCGATGCCGAGGAGAGAGACGAGGACGGGGGGCCAGGCTTTGTGGGGCGTAGGGTTCAGGAAATCGAGTCGAGGGTCCGACCGGAAGGCTGGGTGTCATTCGCGGTCGAAACCACGGAGGCGGGCGTTCTCTTGGTTGAGGAAGGGCACGGAACCGATCTCGAGGTCCTGGCGGCCAGCCGCGGAGGAGAGGTTAGCCTCAACAGACTGACGCCTGCCGAGCGCAGCAAGTTTGAAGTGTCAGACGACACCGAGTGGCAAAATATGGCCAACTCGGGTGCTGTGGAGATCATAGCGCCTAGGGAGGCGGGGGTGATTAGGCGAGAGCGACCGGACCGCATCATCACGAGTCGGATGGTTCGACGGTGGAAACCTGTTGAGGGCACGTTTTCCGAACCAACCGCCAAGTCTCGGTGGTGCGTCCACGGACACAAAGATCCGGATACCGGGTCGCTATTCGTCTACTCTCCCACCCCCCAGGCTTCTTCCATATTTATGTTCATCCAGGTGATGATGAATCTAGGCCACTTAGGGGATATTGCGGATGTGAAGAATGCTTTCTGCCAATCAGATCCTATGAGCCGTGCTCAGGGAGAGATCTACGTGGAACCATGCGAGGGCATCAAGGTTGAAAAGGGGTCCCTCATCAGACTGCTGGTGAATGTCTACGGGTTGGACGATGCCCCCCTGGCCTGGCGCAAAACGATAGTAGGGTATCTCAGGACCAAGGGATTCACGCGGAGTCTCCTAGAGCCCTGCTGGTGGATCAGGTACGCGTCAGACGGGACCATTCTCAACATGATCTTACTTGAAGTCGACGACTTCTTTATCGCCAGCAATTCAGAGACGCCCCGAGCCTGGATCCGGGAGACCTTGGTCTCTAGGTTCAAGTTTGGGAAGTACAGGGACTGTCACCGCGGTCCTGTCGAGTACGCTGGCCGCAGCGTGAGTTTCGGGCCCCAGAAGACGACGATCGACCAGGAAAAGTATACTGGAGGAGGTGAGGACGATTAGCCTCGAACGGGGCCGACTGGGTCAAAAGTCCTCTCCCCTCTCCCAACCCGAGTTCAAAGCCCTCCGTTCCCTGATTTATAAGTTGAACTGGGTCGGTCGTGAGTCTCGTCCCGAGGCGGCCGGCACCGCGAGCATCCTTGCCAGTAGGTTGAAGGACGCCACCACGGGGGACGTTGCCATCGCGAACAAGATGGTAAGGCATCTCCGTGCTACGGCCTCGAGAGGCCTCATCATTTGGCGTTTGGACCCGGAAAAGATGGCGTTCGTTTCTTTCTCCGACGCGGGGGGTGTAGGAGCCAACGAAGGACTTCTGGACCACCAGGGGCTCCCCGCCGACCCAACTCAGGGGGCTTGGATGGTCTTAGCGACCGATAAGAGCGTGATAGATAACTGTGCCGTTCGCGCGTCCACCCTGGGATGGCGGAGTTCCAAGCTTAGAAGGAAAGTCACGTCCACTTTGGCCGGCGAGACTCAGGCTCTTTCGGCGGCAGTGGCGGAAGTAGAGTTTCTCCAGGTTTTGTATAGGGACGTGGTTTTCGGAGATGTGGATGTGTCAGACATGTCCCGGTGTTCAGGTCCGTTTACGACGGTACTCCGTAGGGACTGTCGACTAGGTGGGCGGGAAGATCAGGTCCACGTGGTTGATGCTAAGAGTATCTACGATACGATGCTGAAAGAAGGGAATGCTAGCGCCCGCGATCGTCGCACAGCGCTTGACCTAGCCGCCGTGTGCCAGGCCCTGGAGGGGGCTCGGGGTTTTATTCGGTGGATCCCGCACGGCCGCATGCCCGTGGACTGTCTCACGAAGGACGACATCAGCAAGGGCAATGCAGCATTGTCCAATTTGCTTGCGACAGGCAAGCTAGTTTTGATAGACGAGGCTGGAGAGATATCCCGCATGAGGAACCAACCTGGGAGTAAGGACCGATCTCAGGCAGCATCTCGGAGGATGTTGGATCAAGACTCCAGGCTCATATCGTGGGCCGATTTCCAGTCCAGCCCAGCGGTGTCGGAGTCAAGAGACCCGGGCCCTCTCCCTTCTCTCCCTCCTCACCGCCCTCTCCCTGATCACTGACTTGCATGTACAGTTGCTGTATCCTGTTTTGGGGTGCTAAACCTAGGAGAAAGTCTCATCCATGTGGAGACGCTCTTGTTTTATCGATATAGGTTTAGCATAATGTTCTTTCCCGTGAAGCCCAACATTCCAGCTCACGGGAGGCCAGGATTGTTCGTATGCGTTTCAGGGAAGGATGTACTGTCGTTGTCACATTGTGGCTCAAGGCCAAAATGCATCTGCTCATCCTGCTGCTGCCACAGAATGCCCGGAGCCAACTGTAGGCCACTTCGTGGTCTTCGAGTCCCCAGAACTCCATTCCCGGGCCACATTTTGAATGCCCGGAGCCAACTGTAGGCCACTTCGTGCTCTTCGAGTTCCCAGAACTCCATTCCCGGGCCACATTTTGAATGCCCGGAGCCAACTGTAAGCCACTTCGTGTTCTTCGAGTTCCCAAAATTCCATTCCCTGGCCACATTTTGAATGCCCGCTGAGGCAGGCTGCTGAGGCAGGCTGAGGCTGAGGCAGGCTGAGGCTGAGGCTGAGGCTGAGGCTGAGGCTGAGGCAGGCTGAGGCTGAGGCTGAAGCAGGCTGAGCTGCAGGCTGACGCTGAGGCAAGCTGATGCTGAGGCAGGCTGAGGCTGAGGCTGAGGCTGATGCTGAGGCTGAGGCTGAGGCTAAGGTTGTGCAGGCTGAGGCTGAGGCAGAGAGGCTGAGGCTTAGGCAAGCTGATACTGAGGCAGACTGAGGCTGAGGCTGAGGCAGGCTGAGGCTGAGGCAGGCTGAGGCTGAGGCAGGCTGAGGCAGGCTGACGCTGAGGCTGAGGCTGAGGCTGAGGCTGAGGATGAGGCAGGCTGAGGCAGGGTGAGGCTGAGGCAGGCTGTGGCTGAGGCTGAGGCTGAGGCAGGCTGAGGCTGAGGCTGATGCAGGCTGAGGCTGAGGCAGGCTGAGGCTGAGGCTGAGGCTGAGGCTGAGGCTGGCTGTGGCTGAGGCTGAGGCTGAGGCAGGCTGAGGCAGACGCTGAGGCAGGCTGAGGCTGAGGCAGGCTGAGGCTGAGGCTGAGGCTGATGCAGGCTGAGGCTGAGGCTGGCTGAGGCTGAGGCCGAGGCTGAAGGCAGACTGAGGCTGAGGCTGAAGCAGGCTGAGGCTGAGGCCGAGACAGGCTGATGCTGAGGCTGAGGCAGGCTGATGCTGAGGAAAAGGTTGAGGCTGAGGCTGAGGCAGGCTGAGGCTGAGGCTGAGGCAGGCTGAGGCTGAGGCTGAGGCAGGCTGATGCGGAGGCAGGCTGAGGCTGAGGCTGAGGCTGAGGCTGAGGCTGATGCAGGCTGAGGCTGAGGCAGGCTGAGGCTGAGGCCGAGGCTGAAGGCAGGCTGTGGCTGAGGCTGAGGCTGAAGCAGGCTGAGGCTGAGGCTGAGGCTGAGGCAGGCTGAGGCTGAGGCTGAGGCATGCTGATACTGAGGCAGGCTGAGGCTGAGGCTGTGACTGTGATTGCCGTTGCCACTGCGACTGTCATCGCGAATGCGACTGCGACTGCGAGAACTGGAGAATTCTACAACTGGATTCTCATCTGGATCTTAAGGGGAATGTTTCCATATATGCTTCTACACATCGCTGTTAGGTTGCTTTGCCGGGATAATTTACCTAACAGCGTAGACTGATAGGTTTCTAGTTGACCCAAAAGAGCTCACAGATCACTCCACAGGGGGGTCCGGGCAGGCGTTGGGAGTTGCCGGCCGGCAGGGTGCCGGGCCTGTGCCGGGCTCGTTTTGCACCAACAGTCACACACTTCGTGCTCGTCGACCTCTCAGAACCCCATTCCCAGGCCACATTCTGAATAACCGGATGCAACAGTCACACACTTGGTGCTCCTTGACCTCCCAGAACGCCATTCCCGGGCCACATTTTGGATGCCCGGAGCCAACTGTAGGCCACTTCGTGCTCTTCGATTTCCCAGAACTCCATTCCCGGGCCACATTTTGGATGCCCGGAGCCAACTGTAGGCCACTTCGTGCTCTTCGATTTCCCAGAACTCCATTCCCGGGCCACATTTTGGATGCCCGGAGCCAACTGTAGGCCACTTCGTGCTCTTCGAGTTCCCAGAACTCCATTCCCGGGCCACATTTTGAATGCCCGGAGCCAACTGTAGGCCACTTCGTGATCTTCGAGTTCCCAGAACTCCATTCCCGGGCCACATTTTGAATGCCCGGAGCCAACTGTAGGCCACTTCGTGTTCTTCGAGTTCCCAGAATTCCATTCCCGGGCCACATTTTGAATGCTGAGGCAGGCTGATGCTGAGGCTGAGGCAGGCTGAGGCTGAGGCAGGCTGAGGCTGAGGCCGAGGCTGAAGGCAGACTGAGGCTGAGGCTGAAGCAGGCTGAGGCTGAGGCAGAGGCAGGCTGAGGCTGAGGCAGGCTGATGCTGCGGCAGGCTGAGGCTGAGGCTGAGGCTGATGCAGGCTGAGGCTGAGGCAGGCTGAGGCTGAGGCTGAGGCCAAGGCTCAAGGCAGACTGAGGCTTTGGCTGAAGCAGGCTGAGGCTGAGGCTGAGGCAGGCTGAGGCTGAGGCTGAGGCAGGCTGATGCTGAGGCAGGCTGAGGCTGAGGCTCAGGCTGATGCAGGCTGAGGCTTAGGCAGGCTGAGGCTGAGGCCGAGGCTGAAGGCAGACTGAGGCTGAGGCTGAAGCAGGCTGAGGCTGAGGCTGAGGCAGGCTGAGGCTGAGGCTGAGGCAGGCTGATGCTGATGCAGGCTGAGGCTGAGGCTGAGGCAGAAGCAGGCTGAGGCTGAGGCAGGCTGAGGCTGAGGCCGAGGCTGAAGGCAGACTGAGGCTGAGGCTGTAGCAGGCTGAGGCTGAGGCAGAGGCAGGCTGAGGCTGAGGCAGGCTGATGCTGAGGCAGGCTGAGGCTGAGGCTGAGGCTGATGCAGGCTGAGGCTGAGGCAGGCTGAGGCTGAGGCCGAGGCTGAAGGCAGACTGAGGCTGAGGCTGAAGCAGGCTGAGGCTGAGGCTGAGGCAGGGCTGAGGCAGGCTGAGGCTGAGGCTGAGGCAGGCTGAGGGCAGGCTGCGGCTGAGGCTGAGGCTGATGCAGGCTGAGGCTGAGGCAGCCTGAGGCTGACGCCGAGGCTGAAGGCAGACTGAGGCTGAGGCTGAAGCAGGCTGAGGCTGAGGCTGAGGCAGGCTGAGGCTGAGGCAGGCTGTGCTGAGGCTGAGGCAGGCTGAGGCTGAGGCAGGCTGAGGCTCAGGCTGAGGTTGATGCAGGCTGAGGCTGAGGCAGGCTGAGGCTGAGGCTGAGGCTGAGGCTGAGGCTGAGGCTGAGGCTGAGGCAGGCTGATGCTGAGGCAGGCTGAGGCTGAGGCTGAGGCTGATGCAGGCTGAGGCTGAGGCAGGCTGAGGCTGAGGCCGAGGCCGACGGCAGACTGAGGCTGAGGCTGAAGCAGCTGAGGCTGAGTGAGGCTGAGGCTGAGGCAGGCTGAGGCTGAGGCTGAGGCAGGCTGAGGCTGAGGCTGTGACTGCGACTGCCGTTGCCACTGCGACTGTCATCGCGAATGCGACTACGACTGCGAGAACAGCAGAATTCTACAACTGGATTCTCATCCGAATCTTAAGGGGAATGCTTCCAGATGTGCTCCTACACATCGATGTTAGGTTGCTTTGCCGGGATATTTTGTTTTTATGACTGAAGCCGCGGCGCCCGTCGCGCGTCTAAAACGCTGATAGTTACCTAACAGCGAAGACTGATAGGTTTCTAATAGGGTAAAAAGAGAGCAGCACATTACTCCACAGGGGGGTCTGGGCAGCCGTTGGGGAGCCGTTGGGGGGCCGTTGGGGGGCCGTTGGGGATTTCCGGGGAACCTCGTTTTTCGCAAACAGTCACACACTTCGTGCTCTTATCTTCGACCTCCCAAACCCCATTCCCGGCCACATTCTGGATGCCCGGAGCAACTGTAGGCCACTTCCTGGTCTTCGAGTTCCCAGAACTCCATTCCCGGGCCACATTTTGAATGCCCGGAGCCAACTGTAGGCCACTTCGTGCTCTTCGAGTTCCCAGAACTCCATTCCCGGGCCACATTTTGAATGCCCGGAGCCAACTGTAGGCCACTTCGTGTTCTTCGAGTTCCCAGAACTCCATTCCCGGGCATGATTTTGAATGCCCGGAGCCAACTGTAGGCCACTTCGTGTTCTTCCAGTTCCCAGAACTCCATTCCGGGGCCACACTTTGAATGCTGAGGCAGGCTGATGCTGAGGCTGAGGCAGGCTGAGGATGAGGCAGGCTGAGGCTGAGGCCGAGGCTGAAGGCAGACGGAGGCTGAGGCTGAAGCAGGCTGAGGCTGAGGCTGAGGCAGGCTGAGGCTGAGGCTGAGGCAGGCTGATGCTGAGGCAGGCTGAGGCTGAGGCTGAGGCTGATGCAGGCTGAGGCTGAGGCAGGCTGAGGCTGAGGCCAAGGCTGAAGGCAGACTGAGGCTGAGGCTGAAGCAGGCTGAGGCTGAGGCTGAGGCTGAGGCTGAGGCTGAGGCTGAGGCTGAGGCTGGCTGATGCTGAGGCAGGCTGAGGCTGAGGCTGAGGCAGGCTCAGGCTGAGGCAGGCTGAGGCTGAGGCCGAGGCTGAAGGCAGACTGAGGCTGAGGCTGAATCAGGCTGAGGCTGAGGCTGAGGCAGGCTGAGGCTGAGGCTGAGGCAGGCTGATGCTGAGGCAGGCTGATTTTACGTGCTGCTGGAAAAGGCGAAGGGCAGCCTGAGGCTGAGGCCGAAGCTGAAGGCAGACTGATGCTGAGGATGAAGCAGGCTGAGGCTGAGGCTGTGCAGGCTGAGGCCTGAAGGCAGACTGATGCTGAGCTGAAGCAGGCTTAGTCTGAAGGCTGAGGCAGGCTAGGCTGAGGCCTGCAGTGCAGGCTGATTCTGAGGCTAGGCTGAGGCTTGGCTGAGGCTGCTGCAGGCGAGGATGAGGCAGGCGGAGGATGAGGCCGCGCTGAGGCAGGCTGATGCTGAGGCTGAAGCAGGCTGAGGCTGAGGCTGAGGCAGGCTGAGGCTGAGGCTGAGGCTGAGGCAGGCTGATGCTGAGGCAGGC
Organism: Prorocentrum cordatum; assembly: GCA_963575745.1. Taxonomy (NCBI): domain Eukaryota; class Dinophyceae; order Prorocentrales; family Prorocentraceae; genus Prorocentrum; species Prorocentrum cordatum. The sequence goes on from CAUYUJ010018859.1 coordinate 134,386, forward strand.
TGAGGCTGAGGCTGAGGCTGATGCAGGCTGAGGCTGAGGCAGGCTGAGGCTGAGGCCGAGGCTGAAGGCAGACTGAGGCTGAGGCTGAAGCAGGCTGAGGCTGAGGCTGAGGCAGGCTGAGGCTGAGGCTGAGGCTGAGGGTGAGGCTGAGGCAGGCTGAGGCCGAGGCTGAAGGCAGACTGATGTTGAGGCTGAAGCAGGCTGAGGGCGAGGCTGAGGCAGGCTGAGGCTGATGCAGGCTGAGGGTGAGGCTGAGGCAGGCTGAGGCCGAGGCTGAAGGCAGACTGATGTTGAGGCTGAAGCAGGCTGAGGGCGAGGCTGAGGCAGGCTGAGGCTGAGGCAGGCTGAGGCTGAGGCTGAGGCAGGCTGAGGCTGAGGCTGTGACTGCGACTGCTGTTGCCACTGCGACTGCCATCGCGAATGCGACCACGACTGCGAGAACAGTAGAATTCTACAACAGGATTCTTATCTGAATCTTAAGGGGAATGCTTCCAGATATGCTCCTACACATCGCTGTTAGGTTGCTTTGCCGGGATAAGTTTGAGCCCCCTGCCAGCTGTTGTGTGCGTTTTCCAAACTGGATGGGCGAGGACCAAGAATCGAATTACCATGAGCAACGCCTGGGCATCGTTTCCGGACGGGGTGATGGGGACGCGGGAAGCGTGAAAAGCATGGAAGTTGGATCCGGCCGCGAAGGACCCCAAACATGTTGAAGAGCCCGATGAAAAAGGGTCTCCGACCGTGAAGGACACGAGACATATCAAACGAGAACAGCTAACACAACTCGACGACAAGGAGCCGACGACAACAAAAAAGGCCGACGACAACAAAGCGAGGCCGACGACATTCAAACACAAGAAGCAACTGCCAACAACGAAAAAGGAGGCGGACGACAAGATCCGCCGGCGGCGCACAGCCGCGACACAATCCGAAGTGGCGACGACAAAATGCTTGTGGAAGACGTGCGACAAAAATTGTGGAAGCGCCGTCGCATTTCAAATTCTTTACGCTTCGCGTATCCCCACCAGCCCATCTCACAGCAGCAATTCTTGCGAAGCATGCCGACAGTCGTGTTTTTCAGGCGTGCGTCCGCTTGGCCCCGCATATCTCCCCTGTTCCTCCTTCCTCCCGCCTCCTTGTACATCCTCCTTGTGGGGGGAGCGGGAGAAGGACGAGGCGGAGGAGGAGGGAGAGAAAGCGCTCCTCGTGGTTTGAGTCGTTTGGGGTTTCTCGTCCTGGTGTGAGTCGTTCGGGCCCTTCTTCCTGGTGTGAGTCGTTCGGGCTCTTCGTGGTGTGAGTCGTTCGGGCTCTTCGTCCTGGTGTGAGTCGTTCGGGCTTCTCGTGGTGTGAGTTGTTCGGGCCCCTCGTCCTGGTGTGAGTCGTTCGGGCCCCTCCTCCTGGTGTGACTCGTTCGGGCTCCTCGTGGTGTGAGTCGTTCGGGGCCCTCGTCGTGGTGTGAGTCGTTCGGGCTCCTCGTGGTGTGAGTCGTTCGGGCGCCTCGTCCTGGTGTGAGTCGTTCGGGCCCCTCCTTCTGGTGTGAGTCGTTCGGGCTCTTCGTGGTGTGAGTCGTTCGGGCCCCTCGTCCTGGTGTGAGTCGTTCGGGCTCCTCGTGGGGCCTCTTGGGGGCCTCTTGGAGCCTCTTGGGGCCTCTTGGGGGCCTCTTGGGGGCCTCTTGGGGGCCTCTTGGGGGCCTCTTGGGGCCTCTTGGGGGCCTCTTGGGGGCCTCTTGGGGACCTCTTGGAGGCCTCTTGGGGCCTCCTGGGGGCCTCTTGGGGCCATCTTGGGGCCTCTTGCGACCTCCTCAGAAGCGCAAATGAGCGCTGCCCCCTGAGAAGGACAAAATGAGCCCAAAACTTTTCGTAAAATCAATGATTTTGCTATGAAGGAAGATGAGCGCGGCCCCCTCAGAAGGCCAAAATGGGGCCGAAACCGTAGTAAAATCAATGATTTTGGCTTCAAAGAAGAGGAGAGGGGCCTATCTCCGTCCCCCCCTCGGGGCCAGAATCCTCGTGAGGGTCGTCGTTTTTTAGCCCTCCCAGGAGTCGAAATTGACCCCCCCAACGACCCGCCGGACTCCCTCTCCAGGCCCAGGGGGAGGGGGTAGGGGGAGGGGTAAACCCCTCCCCGAAGGGGAAGAAGGGGGTTGAGAACAGAGCGGGCTCTCTAAACCACTCACGCCCAAAGGGCTGGTGGGATTCATAGGGAATGCTGGCCACGGGCCACATTTGTCACGTGGCTTGGTCGGGCGATTTGTCGTCGCGCGTTCAGCGCGCCCGGAAGGCTCACGCCCGCGTTGGGATTCCGCGCGCGCGTTTTGGAGCCTTCGCGCGCGCGCGTGGCGCGCGGTGGGATTGGCGCGCGCATGAGACGCGCGCGCGCCGATTCCATCGCGCGCGTCTCCGCTGCGGGCGAAGGGCGAGGCGCGCGTGCGCACGCCGGGCAGGCGCGCGCAACAAAGTAGCGACTCACCAATAACAGCGCGTAGTCCGTCCGCGTTGCAAACGGCGCGAGACCAGCGTCACGACGAAAGCCATAATTCAGGGCGGGCAGTGGCGTCAGAGTTGAATCCGCATATCGTCCAACGCATGTCGGCGCGCTTCAGTGGAGAACGTTGGAACTAAACTCCATGTTTTGGCCAAGCGATTTGTCTGTGGATCCTGTTCTGTAGGTACTGAGGGGGTGACTTGTTCAGGTAGAAGTGCAGCCAGAACGGACGAAACGTAACGCAGCGCACGTGGAGGCGAACGGTGAAGGCACCACACCAGCAGCACCTGAAAACACAGGGCGCTGCATGGGGCGGCGGTGGAGGGGGTGGGGCCGGGCGCCGATAGCAGGCGAAACGCCCCCATGGTCTGCCGAGCAGGAGGATCAGGAGGAGGGGGCAATATCCGAACCTTATCGGTACCGTCTTGGCACGCCCTCGCGCCCTCGCCCGTTAGCCGTCGCCCTCGCCCCCCCCCGCTGCCGAGTGCCAGCGGCGAGTGGGTCTGAGCGATTGCCTCGCGCGGCGCCGGGGGGGGGGTCGGGGGGTGAGAGGAGGGCGGAGGGGGGGCACCCCCGGCGCCAAGTGGCGCCAAGTGGCCCGCGGGTCGCCGCCGTTTGGATTTTACAAGTTCTGTTTGGCGGGAGGCGCTGCCCAAGCGTGGATGCTTGCAGGCGCCAGTATAGTAAATTACCGAACAATCCTCTGATGTTAGGTCCTCGTTTTGAAGACAGCGCCCCGCATTCCTCTCCTCCTCCTCCTCCTCCTCCTCCTCCTCCTCCTCCTCCTCCTCCATTCCCCCCCTCCCCTTCCCCCTCCCCCCCCCCCCCTCCCCCTTCTCCCCCCCCCCCACCCCCCTTCCCTCCTCTCATCCGCCTCGTCACCCCCTCGCGTTTCACCGCCGAAGACAGCGTTTTCGTGGCCCCATAGGGAGTTCCACCGAAGGCCCCAGTGGCACACCCCTCACGAGCATCGTGGCCCCGCAAGGAGCTCCACCGAAGGCCTCAGCGGCAGGGTTTGCATGCGTCCCTCCGCTGATCTCTGCGCAGCCCTCACCAGGATCGTGGCACCATCATAGGGAGCTCCACCGAAGGCCCCCGTGGCAGGGTTTCACATGTGGTTCCCGCTCATTTCCGGCGCACACCGTTACACGGCTCGCGCCTCAAAGGGGCTCCACCGAAGGGCCCAACGGCATGGTTTACCGCGCGCGCACCCCCCCCCCCCCCCCGCCCCCCCCCCCCTCATTTCGGCGCGCCCGTCGCGCTTCGTGGCCCCACAGGGAGCTCCACCGAAGGCCCCGTAGCAGGGTTTGCACGCGCCCCCCCCGGCCTCACTTCGGCACACCCCTCACAACTCGGTTCGCGGCCCCAGAGGGGGCCCCACCGAAGGTTCGTTGTGGCAGGGTTCGATGCGCCCCCCCCCCCCCTCCCAATTTTGGCACACCATTCGCGCGGTTCGTGGCCCCATAGGGAACCCGACCGAAGGCCCCAGTGGCAGGGTTCCCATGCGTCCTCCCGCAAATTTTGGCACACCCCTCACACGTTCCGGGCCCATAGGGAGCTCTGCCGAAGGCCACAGTGGCAGAGTTCGCATGCGCCCCCCCGCCCATTTTGGCACACTTCCCACGAGGATCGTGGCCCCATAGGAAGCTCCACCGAAGGCTCCAGTGGCAGGGCTTGCATGCGCCCCCCCCGCCCATTGCGGCGCACCCCTTCGCGAGGATCGTGGGCCCACAGAAAGCTCCACCGAAGGCCCCAGCGGCAGGGTTTGCATGCGCCCCCCCCCCCCGCCCATTTCGACGCACCCTTCACTGGGATCGCGGCCCAGCAGGAAGCTCGACCGAAGGCTCCAGCGGCAGGGTTTGCACGCGCCCCCCCCGCCCATTTCGATAACCCCTTACAAGGATCGGGTTCCCATAGGGAGCTCCACCAAAGGCCCCAGCGGCAGGGTTTGCACGCGCCCCCCAACCGATTTCGACACACCCCTCACAAGGATCCTGGCCCCACAGGGAGCTCCACTGAAGGCCTCAGCGACAGGGTTTGCATGCGCCCCCCCGCTCCGTTCGGCGCGCCCTGCATGAGCTGGGGGCGCCGCCACTCAGGCGCCAGGGCCCCTTCTTAATTCGGAAGGCCCCCCCGCCGACAACGCCGCCGACAACGCCCCGGGGGCCTACCGACGACGCCCCCCCCCCCCCAGGCTCCACCGACAACGCCCCAGGGCCCTGCCGACAACGCACCCCAGGCCCCACCGACAACGCCCCAGGGTCGCACCGACAACGCCACCCAGGCCCCACCGACAACGCCCCAGGGGCCCACCGACAACGCTCCAGGGGCCCACCGACAACGTCCCCTGGGCCCCATCGACAACATTCCAGGAGACCCACCGACAACGCCCCCAAGGCCCCATCGACGACGCCCCAGGGCTCCACCGACAACGCCCGGGTTAGACGGCCCGGGTTCGTAGGTCGACCCTGCCAGATCAAGAGTACCCTTGTGTCCTGTGGTTCGCGACCCACGCTGTCTACATTCCTACGGCGATTTGACCCTCGAAAGGTTCTTGTGCCCTCTCGCGCGTCCTCTCCAATCAAGCCCGACTGCGTCGTCGGACCATCGCCATTTCGAGCCGTTGAGGTGCAGTTCGTAGTTCGTTAATATTATTTCCTGCAGCGGCGTTTTGCTGCCGCCGCGGCGGCGGCGAGCGAGGTCGACCAGCGCCCAGGGTTCGTTGAGTTGATAGTCGACGCTCTGTGTGATATGGGCGCAGATGAGTTCTCGAAACTGGAGCAGACACACGTGCAAGGGCGGAAAAAACGCTAGAAGAGGAGGTGGAGGAGGGGGAGGGGGAGGAGGAGGAAGGAACGAAAGGACGGGGGCTGGAATCTCTTGAGGGGCGTGCCGCATTGCCCCAAGGGCCAGGGCCGGAGGCGAAGCACGATGCGCGCGAGGACCGTGCCCTCCTCAAAATCCCCCTTGACCCTTCGAGGTGTTGTTAGCCGTTGGCGATCCCAACAAGATATGTGCCAAAGATATGATCTTCAATGGCCGGCGGCTTCTCCCAGTGTTGCAGGCCCTCAAAGGCCGCCAAGTGTCTGCGGACGCGCGCATCTCAGCCGCGCACCAGTTCGATCTGGCGGGCGAAAAAAGTTCAACAATCTAGACCCGCCCCAAAGAGCTGAGACGACGCCAAACATTCCATCCCCGTGGGCTGTCTACGAGGGCTCGGTGCTGCACGGCATGGTCCATGACCTTCGCAGACTGTCGCGGCGCAGCCCCGAATCCAGAAATCAGACGATGTCCGTCCTGAAGTCGTGGCGCCCCGCACCTGGAGACCCGAAGACCAGGAAACGCTCGCACGAGGAGCCAATGCGAAAAGGGGGGGTTACGCGCGGGCGCGCGCTCACTAAACACAAAGAGGAGAGAGGAGGGGGAGGGGGGGGGCGAGGACGAATCGCGAAGGTTACGCACGAGCGGCCCCCGGGGGGCTGATGCGGAATTCCAGGGGGTGGGTTATGGGGCCCCCGGGAGATGACGTCAGAGCTCGTGGAAGCGCCTGTGGCGCCTTCGGATCTCGAGAACACCCTTGATATTTACGCTAAATTGGATGGCATGGAGAATGAGTTGGAAGCTTTGAGATGGGACATGGCTTGCACAGCTGCTGGGGCCCCAGTGCGCGCGGAGAGCTGTGGCCCCCCATAGTTTCATCAATCTGCCCTTCGCCCTGCCCCCACCCCCCCTCCACTCGGACTTAGATAGCTGTGTTGGCACGCCCTTCTCCAGTCTAGACAGGAGAAGGGCGTGCCGACACCGCTTTCTGAGTGGCCAGCGCGAGCTGGAGGATGACACAAGGGGCCAGTTGGCCCCTCGTGTCATCCTCCAGCTCGTCCTGCTGCCGGTGCTGACCCCCCCCCCCCCTGCGAGCCAGGGGTTCATGCGCCACCAGTGCCTGGGGGGTCGATCTTCTGATGTCCCAGCGGGCGGTGGATATCGGTATCATCGGGCCCTATGGGCCCAGATTCATCGATGTCCATCGCCCGCCGAGGTCACCGAAGATCGGCCCCCCCAGGCGGCGGTGATGCGTACATCCATGACTCGAGCCCCCTGCGAGGAGATGGGCTCGCAGGACATCGGCGAGATGCAGGACACGTGTTGTTGCTGTTGTTGGTGTTGTTGGCGTTGTTGTCGGTGTTGGTGTTGGTGTTAGTGTTGTTGTTGGTGGTGTTGTTAGTGCTATTGTTGTTGTTGTTGATGTTGTTGTCGGTGTTGTTGTTGTGGATGGTGTTGCTGTTGTTGTTGTGGTTGTTGGTTTTGTTGTTGCTGTTGCTGGTGTGTGTTGTCGTTGGGGTCGTTACTGTTGTTGTTGTTGGTTGTGGTTGTTGTCGTTAGTGTTGTTGTTGTTGCTGTTGTTGTTGTTGGTGTTGGTGTTGTCGTTGTTGTTGTTAGTGTTAGTGTTAGTGTTAGTGATAGTGTTGTTGTTAGTGTTGTTGTTGGTGTTGTTGTTGTGGCTGTTGTTGTTGTTGGTGGGGGTGGCGGTGGTGGTGGTGGTGATGTTGTTTTCGTTGTTGTTGTTGTTTCTCCTCCTCCCCCCCTCCCTCTTTGCAGCGGGGGCCAGCCTGCAGGGGGCCGCCCACGAGATGCCCAACCTTTAGACCCCAGGACGCCCATTGATTTTTGGCGAGGAACGCCACGCTCTCCATAGCAAAACCATCGAAACCCAAGACATCCAGGGCACCCTGGAGGCGAGCAGTGCGTTCCTTGGCACGGGTCTCCACGCGGGCCCCCCCTGCATCCCTGAGAAGGAGGGGGAAGAGGAGGAGGAGAAGAAGGAGGAGGAGGAGAAGGACACGTCATCAGCTCGCTCTGGCGTTTTCGCCGACTTCGGAGGCGGAGGAGGACGACGGCGAGGGCGAGGGCGAGGGCGAGGGCGAGGAGGAGGAGGAGGAGGAGGAGGAGGAGGAGGAGGAGGGCCGCCGGCTGGAGGACTCCATCGGCGGCGGGCCCGACACGCAACAGCCCGACACGCAGCAGCTCGACACGCAGCAGCCCGACACGCAGCAGCCCGACGCGAAGCAGCCCGACACGCAGCAGCCCGACACGCAGCAGCCCGACGCGAAGCAGCCCGACGCGCAGCAACCCGACTCCCTGCGGCCCGACACGCAGCAGCCCGACTCCCTGCAGCCCGACACGCAGCAGCCCGACTCCCTGCCGCTCGACTCCCAGCAGCCCGACGACAAGCGCCAGCGCGTGGAGGATGCTCTCCTATCTCTGATCCTGCTCCTCATCTTCCTTCTCTTCTTCCCCTCCCTTCCTCCCCCTGATCCTCGGTGCCGCGCTCGTCTTTGTGTTCTCTCTCCCCAGGCCCTGTAGTTCGTTCCCCTCTCACCCCCATCGGGGCAGAGGTGTGGCCGCAGCGAGGGCGTCGACTAAGGAATGTGCCCAGGAGGCCTCAGACCCTGGCGGGTTCCTTCTCTGATGAGGGCGGTGTCGATGCCCATGGCCGAACCACAATTTGAGTTCAACTGGCTTTCCAGACCCTGGATTCCTAATCAAAAGCTCCCTTATCCCGGGTCCCTTCGGACGGTAGGAGGAGGTGGGGCGCGTCCAGTCCAACCCAGTCCGCTCCTAGGAAATCCGAGTGGAGGAGGAGGAGGAGGGAGAGGAGGAAGAGGAGGAAGAGGAGGAGGAGGAGGAGGAGGAGGAGGAGGAGGAGGAGGAGGAGGAGAGGGGAAAGGGAAAGACAGGGGGGGGACTTGGGGCCCCGACTTGGGTCAAAGCTCGGGCGGGGGGCCCTTTCATGATCCAGATCCTTCTCCGCCTCCTCCGCCTCTTCCTTCTCCCCCTCCTCCACCCTATAGGACGCGGGCGGCGCGGCGCCGGGTGCTCGCGCGAAGGTCCTCTCGGAGGACGACTACAACATCAGCATGACGCTGGCAGTGGAGATTTGCTCGTCGGACGACGATCCGCAGCCACACGCGCTGGCGGAGAGCAGCATGCGAGACGCAGCAACCGACGCGCTGGCGGAGAGCAGCATGCGAGACGCAGCAACCGACGCGCTGGCGGAGAGCAGCATGCGAGACGCAGCCGACACGCTGCCTGAGAGCAGCATGCGAGACGCAGCCGACACGCTTCCTGAGCCAGAGGTCCCAGTCTTCGAGAATGGCCAGAGCAGCAGCTTCAAGGAGCCAGAGATCCCAGTCTTCGAGAAAGGCCGCATCCCCACGCCGTTGCGCGTCCCGAACGTCGACGAGCTGCTGGCCGCGGCGAAGTTGAAGCCAGGCGTGTGCGTCGAGCCCGACGCCGTGGACGGCATCCCGAAGGTCGCCAAGGCCAACGCCAAGGCGCAGCCCGTGCCGCAGGTCTTCGACAGCATCCCGAAGGTCGCCAAGGCGGAGCCCGTCGCGCCGCAGGTCTTCGACAGCATCCCGAAGGTCGCCATGGCCAAGGCGGGGCCCGTGCCGCAGGTCTTCGATGGCATCCCGAAGGTCGCCAAGGCCAAGGCGGAGCCTGTGCCGCAGGTCTTCGACAGCACCCCGATCGCCAAGCCCAAGCCGCGCCCTGCGACGGCACCCCGAAGATCGCCGAGCCCAAGCGGCCGCCTTCCGACGGCGCCCCGAAGATCGCCAAGGCCACGCCTTCCGACGGCACCCCGAAGATCGCCGAGGCCAAGCCGCCACCGGCCAAGGCCAAGGCTGCGAAGGCAGCGGGGGGCGCGACGGCGGCTCTGACGGAGGCGAAGGCCGCTCGCATGGCCAAGCTCGGGCAGACATCAGCGCTGAGGGCTGCGGCCAGGTGCAACATCGACAAGTGGAACGCTGAGTGGGCTCACGTCATTGCCAAGATGCCAGAGGAAGCCAAGCCCAAGGGCCCGCGCGGTCAGTTCTCGTGGGCGGCTCACACTACAGTTGGCCCGCTTCACAAGCAGCGCAGCATCGAGGCGATCTTGCGCAACAAGGGCTGGCGCGTGGCGAAGCCCAAGATGACCAGGGGGTAAGAGCCGTTCACCCCGTGGAACGACGACATTGCCAGCGCTTGGGAGGTCACCAAGCAGAAGGCCGAGAAGAAGCTCTACGAGGTTGCTGACTAGGCTGAGTCCCCAGTGTGAGTGACATGCAGTCGGGGCGCTGAAGGAGGAACCCGTTTCGTTGGGGAGGGGCTCGGAGTTCCCTGGGTTTCCCATGAAAAATCGAAGTGCCTCATGGGAAACAAAAAGACCTCGATCCTGATAAGTTTAGGATTCCTTGGGTCAGCGCCTCGAGTGCAGAGCGTCTGTGATGCTGGGCCTTGCGCCCTGGGGGTTCTCTTGCCCCGGCGGCCCGAGAGGCCCCAGGATCACCCCCAAGAGGCCCCCAAGAGGCCCCAGGAGGCCCCCAAGAGGCCTACGCAAGAGGCCTATGCAAGAGGCCCCCAAGAGGCCCCCAAGAGGCCCATGCAAGAGGCCCCCAAGAGGCCCCCTAAGAGGCCTATATGCAAGAGGCCCCCGAGAGGCCCCCAAGAGGCCCCCAAGAGGCTTATATGCAAGAGGCCCCCACGAGGCCCCGCAGGAGGCTCCCACGAGGCCCACAAAACGCCGGAAGAGAACCCCGAGAAGCTTTCTCACCCTTGCCGCTGTGGCGCGGCACCGGCGGAGAAACCGTGACCGTTGTTTTTTTTCTCTTCGCTGGCTTCGCGTGTCCATGTCATGTCGGTTGCAGGGCCACGTGCGTTTGGGCTGGCACTTTGATGGGCCTAGCCTCGCCGGGTTGACGCGGCCCTGCAGATTTCAATCGCACGCCTGACGAGCAGTGCGAAATCTCCATCCGATCCCCCCTCCTTCCATCACCCTTCCAATGCTCCTTCCAACGCTCCCCTCGCATGTAGGGGGGGGGAAGAGCCCCCCCCCCCCGCCCTCGCACAATCGGGAGTGATTCATTATACAGATGATTCTAAATCGTAATTACGGAGCCCAAGAGAGGGCCCATGCGCGGCGGCGAGAGGCCTTCCAGAACCCAAGCCGAGCTGGCGTCGATCCTGGGTCGATCCTGGAGCCACTCCACCATGAATTCCGTAGCCCACTTGGCTTTGCAATTTTGTTGATTTGGGCCGCGGCGTGATTATCGACAATCCGAACATGGACATTGATGCTGCTGGAATAGTGGACAACAAGATGGACATTGATGCCGCTGGAATATTGGACAACAATTCATTCCCATTTCGAAAACTAATTTTGACGGGCCTGGAAGAGCAACCGCCCCCGCTCGATTCGGACGACGAAGATAAAATAAAGCTGCATCGTGAGACGAGGACATATTCAAAGAGACTCTGTGACCTATGCGCACAAGGGCCGCATTGCGGCATATCAGGGTTCAAGGGCAAGTTCAAAGCGATCGACGAGATGGGCTACGAATTCGCTCTAGCATTCTGGGGCTCCCCACGTTTTGCAGAGGCGACAGATGATGGATGCAGCACATACTTTAAGAGTTCTGATCAATTCAAAACCTGCGCGTTTGAATCACTATCGCGGCAATGCCCACAGGCACTCGTCGTAATGACGTTCCCAGACTGTTGCAAAACTGAATTTTGGTCGCCGGCCTTCAATGGAACTAAAGAACACGATTTCAGGACGCCGCGGGAACTCAGAATCGTGGAAGGACATGTCAGACAATATTCCCCAATTGGCTCGGGCCACAGATACAAGCGCTTAATAGAAGGCAATGACAAAAAAGTCACGGTTGCGATGTTAGTGCCGCTCCGCTTCAGGGGCGACATTGTATATCGAGATCACCAGTGCGACGTCGGGGTCACGATGTATAACGTATTGAGAAAGATAGCGGGAGGACCTGAGTACGCAATAGAGGTCGGGGGGCAATCGTTCGAGTTGGCGAATGAGATATTTCTGGCAAAACAATATATAGACACATTGGAATCACAATTGCCTACTGCATCTGGCGAGCCTCAGAACCGTTAGACAAAGTTGCGAGTGTGCAAAATTAATTGTGCGAGCGACGCGTTACTATAAACATTCTGGTGGTGTGCCGTTGGACATTCTGGTGATGTATAGTACTTGCCCTTGTGCGTTTGCTATGGTTGGCAATGAATAGCTACGTGCACATGGTACGGGAATGCGTTTGCAGCTGATTGGAACATGCAAACTATTCGGTGCGTTGCATCGTCGGAATGGTACATTGTACCTGCGGTGTTGTTCACAGGCCGCGCGTTCGCCCGTGGGAGGCATTGCACATAGCGCTGCTAAGTCTTCCAATTCACGCTTGACGCGTTGGAATCTGCAGCCGCAATTTGACAGGCAACATTTCCGACAGGCAGAGGAACAAATAAGAGAATAACTTCTCGCCGCAACCATCATTGCCCAAAGGGTGAGGGGGGGGACAACAAAACGATGCTGTTCTCCCCTGGGCCCCCAACGGGCCCCTGGGGCCCGCCTAGTGGGAAGAGACGCCTACCTCCTTCTCCTCCCCCCTCTTTTCCTCCGCGTGAAGGGCCCTTGGCGCCATTCCGCCGACCCCCCAAGAGTTCGCGACGACATTCCCAATGCATCCCCATCCTGCGTTGTGGGGCCCTCGTTTTGAATCCGCAGCCCCGGGCGCATTCACCTTCGCCCCCCCCGCCTCATTTCGGCGCGCCCCTCACATGTCGCGCGGCCCCATGAGGAACTCGTCCTCCTCCTCCTCCTCCTCCCCCCTAGGGGCCCCCCCTCCGCGGTGCATGCGCCTGTCGTCGGGGAGAGGGAAGGGGCTGCCGCCGCACGCGCCGCCCCTGCGCCGGCGCCGACCCGCGCGCGCCACCCTTGCAACGCTTGCTCTCTCGATCGGGCAGTCGTTAAGGGAGGTCTGTGAAAAAGAGGGGGCCAGCGCACCATTGCCCGCGCAGGGCCCCCTCTGGGGCCCCGGAAGGCTTCCAGGTGCCCATGGTCCCCTCCGCTGGCGGTTTACAACAGCCCTCGACCACCCCACCCCCCCTCCCTTAACGCCCGCCAATGCTCCATGAGGGCCCAAGGTGGCCCGCGCCGTCGCCGCGGCACCGCCGCGAGCAAAGTTAGCGAGCCTGAGTGCGAAACCAATGCAATCAAGCAAACGACTATTGCAACCAATGCAATCCAATCATGAGTGGACACGAAACAATGTGAACGCAAACCAAATGATTTAAACATAAACCAGAACTGGCCAAATCGGCAGCCGTAAGATACCGTAAGATATCACCCACATAGAACATGCGAGCCGTGAAATACCGCAAGATACCAGAAGATAGCGTTTTACGGGCACGTGATATATCTCATAGCTCATGTGCGAAGAAACGTCGGGGCCCAGGAACCTGCTGAGCGTCCGATCGCGAGGCGGTCGAGAAGCACGCCGAAGCCCTGGCGTGCCAAACAATACGCCGTTGCCCCACGAACGCGCCCTGAAGCCTTCGGGGGCAGGAGGGGGAGGAGGAAAGAAGGAATGCGAGGACACATAGCCGTTTTGGCGCGAGTAGACTCATACAGTCGGACCGAGATGCAAGAGCGAAGTCGGTTCGGGCAGAGCGCCCTTGTTGTTCTAATTTGTTTGTTCGTATTGGGGGGGAGTATTATCGGATGTTCTGTGTGTTTTGGCCCATGGAGGGCCTCGTGTTGGCGGGTGGTGTTCTTCTGGTCTGGGTCCGACTGTAATCCCAGATCGCGCGCTCACTGTCGACATGAGCTACCGATTCCTTCGAGGCGCGGATGGCCGCCTGGTGGTCGACTACAACATGAAGGTAATCAAGATCAAGATTGAGAACCCAGAGCCTCCCTCGGGCGGGACGCGGACACCCCTGAGCAGCGCTTCGGGCGGTGCGTCGACGCCTGGAAGCAGTGCCCATAAGCCCACGGCTGCGAAATCCCCCTTCCCCGCGCCGCCCAAGCAGTTGACTGCCCCCGAGTGCCCGCCGATGATGCGTGACATCGGCCTCGCCGCGGCAGTCGACCCGACCCAGGGCGTCGACGACGGCGGCCAAGATGAAGATGCAGGCGAGGCCAAGAGGAGGAGGAGGTTGACGTCCGGGCCAGATGCGGAGGCGGCAGTGCCAGCTGCGCCGACAGAGGCGGAGGCGGCAGTGCCAGCGCAGGAGGTGGCAGCTCCAGTCGCGCCGACACAGGCGGAGGCGGCAGTGCCAGCGCAGGCGGCAGCAGCAGGCCAGGAGCAGGAGGTGGCAGCTCCAGTCGCGCCGACACATGCGGAGGCGGCAGTGCCACAGCAGGCGGCAGCAGGCCAGGAGCAGGAGGTGGCAGCTCCAGACGCGCCGACAGATGCGGAGGCGGACGACGTGGCAGCTTTCAAACCTGCGAAGAGGAACGACAAGGGGGAAGTCGACGCGACGGACCTCGAGGAGTCCCTGATGGAGGCGAACCTGAAGCTCGGCCAGGCCCGCAGGTCCATGCTCTGGGCCCGCATGGGCCGTCTGACCAACAACGTGAGGACGCACAGGGTAAAAACAAAAACAACACGTGTGCACGCACATTCTTGTACCCAGCAATGTTTTCTTGTGTAGAGTATGTGTGCGTGCATATATTTATGCATGAAAAAACGAATTTATGTCTGAATGAACGAATGAACGACCGGGCTCGCCTTTTTGGTTTATATAGTTGTGTGTAAATATGCCCGTATATGTGTATGCAAACATGCATGTATGTATGTATGGTTGTGTGTATGGATGTCTGCATGCATGTGCGTATGTGTGTGTGAGTGTACATATGTGTATGTGTGCAAGTATGTAAGCATGCATGTGCGCATGCTTGAATGTATGTACGTGTATGTGTGTCTGTTTATATGTATACAAACATGCATGCATGTATGTTTGTATATGTAAGTAAATATGTATGGGTGCATGTATGCATGTATATATGTATGTAAGTATGTATGTGCGGATGTGTGTATGGATCTATGTATGCATGCATATATGTACGCATGTATGTATGCATGTATGTATGTACGTATGTACATATGCATATATGCACAACTGTATGTATGTATGTAGGTATGTAGGTAGCTATGTATGTATGTGTGTATGTATGAATGGATGCATGTATGTATATGTGTATGCACGTGTAGGTTAACAGCCAGTCACCCCCCATATTGAGGGCAATTGACTTGCCAGCGGCGCCCTTGCATCATTGCCTCTGCGGTCAATGTTCCGTCTATCCCCGGCCACCTTCGACGGCCGACCCAAGAGCCTCGGCGTGGGCATCCAAGGCTCTTGCATCCTTATCGCGCATCTTTGGGGTTGGCTGCAAAGACCCCCCGCAGGAGCTGCCCGCCCCTCATTCAGGAGAAATGGAAGGCGGCTGGCGCGAACAGGTCGCTCAAAAATCGTTGCTTCGAGTTGCATCTTGCGCGCGGTGGCGAGGTTGGCAAGATGGAGGCGGTCGAGCAGCTGCGCCGGAGAGAGATCCAGAAGACTGTAGACGAGCACGCGCGGCACACTGAGGCGAAGAGAGGGGGGGGAGGAGGAGGAGGAGGAGAAGGAAGAGGAGGAGGAGGAGGGGGGGAATGAGGAGGAGGAGGAGGAGGAGGAGGAGGGTTAGCATGGCCAACTTGTCCTCTTCCCATATCCCCCCCCCCCCTCCTGCGCCCATTCCCTTGCAGGCGCAGGCTTATGAAATGCGCCCGAAGAACCCCGGGCAAGTGAAAGACTTGATCGCTCGTGTGCAGAAGGACTGAGGGTCGAATCATCCCGCTGCCCCCCGGGGGGGAATCGGCCGCGCTCTCCTTTGGCCGCGCCCCAGCAGGATTGCGCCAGGATTCGCCCGCACCCAGACTGGCCCAATGATAAGAATATGACGCAGTACTACCTGCATTCCAGGACGCCGAGCGCCCACGAGGATGCGGTGGAGAGGACATCAGGACGAAACAAGTGGCCCCCCCCTCCCCCCGCCCCAGGAAGGGAGGAGGTGGGGGGAGGAAAAAGGAGGAATAAAGCCCAGTCCAATCCGCTCCCTGGCGGGGGCCCATAAGGAGGCAACAAAAACACAGAGACACGATTAATCGTCGATCCCCAGGAAATATGGGAAAACATGGGAAGTGGGGGAGAAGACGAATGATCCAGAGGAGGGGGCGAGGGATGAAGCGGTAGGATGAGCGAAGGGTTGGAGGAGTAGGATGAGGAGGAAAGAAACCAAACATGCCCCTTTTGGGCAAACCTGGCAACCGTTTTTTGAGCGCCCCTTTGCAGAGGGTGCGCCCCTTGCACTGGAGCGCTGTGATCAGCGGCGACATGGCGCTAGCCATGGCGAAGAATCTCGAGTCCATGTTCGCAGCGCCGGAGGTGCAGACTACCGGTGCGAAGGATCGGTACCTGCTCCCAGTCCTCCCTCTCCTTCTCCGCCGCCGCCGCCGGACACCCCCCCCGCTCCTCGAGCAAGGCCGCCGGCGAGACCGGCCGCGGCGCAGGCCGCGGTCGTGGCCGCGGTCGCGGCCGCGGCGCTGGCGGCAGCAACGCGAAGAAGTTCAACCCGCAGGAGCGGGTCGGGCTTTGGAGCGACAAGTGCAAGGCGTGGGACGTCGAGCTGCAGACTGCGAAGACCAGCCTGATTGGCAAGTCGTGGGCCAAGGAGCTCATTCCGCCGCTGGACCAGTCGATCGCGGGCTTTGCCGAGGCCCAGTCGAAGTTCGCGGTTGCCTTCGCTATGGCGCCGAAGACCTGCGAGGAGGAGAACGGCATCACCAAGAACAACTTCACGGGCTCGGCGTCGGCAGAGATTGAGTTCTACCGCTCGCAGGTCGCGTCGGCAAAGGAGTGCCTTGCGGCCGCCGACAACGCGCGGGGCATCAAGAAGCGGAAGGTGATCAGCGAGCCGACGGTGCCAGCCGACGCAGTTGCGTCTGCGCCTGCGCCTGCTGCGCCTGCGCCTGTTGAGCCTGCGCCTGTTGAGCCTGCGCCTGTCGCGCCTGCGGCTGCGCGAAGACCCAGAGGGGTCGAAACTGTTTTATGTCTGGCGCTCGCGCTGTCTTGGCGCCCCCGCCGAATGGGGATTGTCAATTTCTGCCCGCGCGGGGGCGCGGCCGACCTCATTTGTCAGCTTTGAAGTTCTTGCCTGTGCGGGGCGCGGTCGGCGCTGGGTGGAAAGGCTGATGGTCTCCTCCACTCCCTCTTTGTTTTGGGGTCCATCGGAGCGGGAGCTGGGGCGGCCGCGGATTCGGGCGGCGACAGCGGGGAAGGGGAACGGCGGCCCAGCGAGGAGGGGGAGCAGGAGATCAAGGGCGATGAGATCCAGGATGTCAAGGAGTAGGAAATCCCAGGGGTAGGAGGAGCTCAGCCGTCAGCCCTGTCAACCTGTCAGCCTATTCGCGCGCTTGGCCATGCCAGTACCACTTCCGCGACAGCCTTTGGCCCAAATGTTGCGGGCCTTGAAGGCGTCCCAGATTGCCCTGCAAACTCGGAAGCGGAAGAGCGATGGGAGCTGCTCGCATCCTCCAGATGCCAGTGCAGCGCGGCCAGATTTATCTTCTAGGGTATCGGCTCGGCTCTTCAATCGAGTTTGCGAGGGTAGATTGTCCGTCAAGGAGGCTGTCAGGACGGCGCAGGACTGCGTCGAGGATTACGGGCTCGGCCAGGAAGAAGTCAACAAATGGGCAAATTTAGGGCGACTGGACAATGGAAACACTCACCGTGCTTTTCGGAGGTGGGCCAAATCGTTCGGGTCGGACTTAGATTGCGCGGACGTCGACGTGCATGTCAAAAACCTTCGAGACCACGGCACGGTCACAGTTAAGCATAAGGTCATCTACCCCCACGAGGTTTTTGCCAGCGTTTATGCAAGCGGCATGGACAGGTTTAACCACATGTTCCTTGGTCCCGGGGGCGTCTCGGACGCGAAATACTTCTGGGACATGCACGGCGGGAGAGACTGGGTCGTGGAGCATCCTGGCTTTGCCCATGGGGCTGTCCCAGAGCTCTCGGTGCCTCTCGGGGTCCATGCAGACAAGGGCCAATTTACTCAAAGGGAGAAGCTTCTGGGGATCTCTTGGGGTAGCGTACTCTCTACTGCGCCGACTGCTTGGTCGAAGATTTTATTCACAATCGTCCCCGATGAAATTTTGGTACCAAACACGACCGACGAGAGATTGTACGGAGTACTGGTCGGGAGTTTTCACCATTTGCTCAACGGCACCTGGCCGGAGTGCGACCATGACGGTCGGCCTTGGCCCGAGAATTCTCGCAGGGCGATGATGGCTGGCAAACCTCTCGCAGGCCTCGGAGTTTTGAAACATGGGGGGGTGGGGGAGGGGGTCGCTGCCGGACGGCTGCGCCACCCCCCGCTCGAGTGAGCGCGATGCTTTTTAGACTCCGAGGCGGTTTTCGTGGCTTGTTCAGCGAGTACCGTGGCGACTGGGAGTGGTCGGCGGAGGCATTCGGCTGGAGGCCGATTGGGCACTAACACGTGTTTGCTATGTTCTTGCATCGGTTCGCCGTGCCATCGAGCATCAACGTGGGTGGGGGAGGGGAGGAGGAGGGGGCAGGAAGAAGCGGGGCGGCGCGGGGGGGAGGAGCAGGAGTAAGGATGATCTGATTGCGCGGCCAAACCTTTCAAAAACAGTGCTATATATCCCGAGGAGCTACAGGACTAACTTCTGCTGCCACAGATGCTGGGCATCGAAAATACTGCCCTCCTTCACGTACACAGACTGGCGACCGGAGGCGAGGTGGAGATCAACAATATTATCGCACAACGATTATCTGAAAGATCCGTCATCGACTAGCGTTCTTACTCGCATGCCAGGGTGGAGGATCGATAGGACACGAGGTGACGACATGCACTGCACGAAATTAGGGATAGGGCACCACCTCATAGGAAATGGTCTAGTTTACCTGGCCCAAGTTCGGGCCGATAGATTCTTGGGCCCGGCGAATCAGGTAGCTCTCCCAGCCACTGCCTCGTTTCAGCAAGTACTAGATGACCTCAACCTGAGGTTTAAAGACTGGCTCAAAAATCACGGCCTCGAGTGTTCCCATAAGCGTTTCACCCCGAACCGTGTTCACTACGCAGATGCTACCACTTCGCCTTTTTACGCGTGCAAGGCCGCGCAATGTGCGCCCCTAGTTTCATGGCTCGCAGAGCTAACCCAAGCTTTTTCGGAGGTCGCCCCTGCGGCGCAACGGCACGAAGCACGTATAGTAGCGTCGACATTCTGGGGACTAGCAACATCTTTCCACATTTGCAAGTCGAGCGGACGGTTCTTCACCCCCAAACAAGTTAATGATTTGGACGAGGCCGCCAGTGTTTTCTTACACATGTATTCGGAGCTTCGCCGCATAGCAGCAACTCGGGGATCGCCTATGTGGCATATAGTTCCGAAATTTCACCAGTTTCAGCACATTGTGCTGGACGCATGCTTAGACTCGTACAACCCTCGTTTTTTTCATTGCTTTGGCGATGAAGACCAGGTTGGCCGTCTCATTATTTTGGCATCGGCGAGTCATCCGACTACGGTCGTGGCAACTTCTATCGGGCTGTACCTCGTTGAGATGGCCAGGCGCCTGAGGACGTTCAGTCCCGAGTAGCGGGGAGGGGGGGGAGTCAGTTCAGTAGGGAGGAGGAGGAGGAGGGAGGGGAGAAAGGATGGCGGCATCTCTCGAGCCTCGGCCGTTTCACTTTTGCCTGTGCGCCCTGGGGAGAGGTGCGCGTTCCGAGCGCACGCGGTACATGTACACCGTGTTTGCACTATGCGCTTGATTATCATCCGTCTCCCAACGCCCGTCAAGCGCGAAGATACCCGCACCCCGTAACATTGCAACATGAGGAGGTAACAACAACAATAACAATCACAACAACAACAACAGCAACAACAACAACAACAGCGAAAGCAAACAAACAAACAAACAAACAAACAAACAAACAAACAAACACACAAATAAACATGACACAACACAGCACAACAGCAACACAAGCAACACTATTACCAACAACAATGAAGTCATACACCAAGAGGCGCGTAGGATACTGGATTTAAAAGCCAGATCAACAACAAAAAGAAAGTAAACACAGAGCTGAATGCCAGCATAAAAAAAAACACGAGGACAAACAACATGCAACAGCCAGGGCTTAATGTCCCATGGAAAGGTAACAGCCACGTCAACATCAAAGGCAAACGTAAGTGCAACAACACTGGCAAGCGTACGAACCCCACTCCAACCCGACCTCCGACGATATTTTTTTGTGTCCCCAATCCGCGGCACCGAAGGTCTGCAAATTACCTTCGGGGATACATCCATGTTCGATTGTCCCGGGACTCGGAAACGGACGGCCCCCAGGGGGCGACTTGAACAAACAAAAAAATATCGTCAGGCGTATGCACCGAGAGGGAGGGGGGGCCATGCGGACGTTGGCAGGTAACCCAACGTTGCATGGGGGCAGGGGTCGGTGGCCCCTGGGGCTAACCCTCTGTTGGGAACCCCCTGCCCCCGTGCAGCGCTGGGTGACGTGGGGATGTCGGCATTGGCCCCCGTCGTCGTCGTCGTCGTCGTCGTCGTCGTCGTCGTCGTCGTCGTCGTCGTCGTCGTCGTCGTCGACGTCGTCGCTGCCGCCGCCGCCGCCCGCGCGCGCGGCGGCCCCCGCTCCGTGGTGCGCCGCCCGCTCCGCGCGAGGGGGCAATGCGAGCGACGATACGATGGTTTCAATATGCTTTCAACATGCTGGGAAAGGATTGGGACCTGCAGGTCCCAATCCTTTCCGACGATAGTTTCACTCTGCTTTCAACGTGCTGGGACAGGATTGGGACCTGCAGGTCCCAATCCTTTCCCGGCATGTTTGCTAGGGGCCCGACCCCGGGGGTTGTCGCTCGCATTGCGGGCGCGTGCTTGCCACCCGCCCCTCCCTCCCCCTTCC
>CAUYUJ010018859.1:154799-179799 GCA_963575745.1 Prorocentrum cordatum
CCCCCCCCCCCCCCCCCCCCCTGGGCACCCCAGCCGCCCTCCCGCGTGCCACGCCACGTGCGTGGAGGGAGAGCGGCCTGGCGAGCGGGTGCCAGGGGTCGGCGGCGCGCCCAGCCTCTGGCTGGGGTACTTTCGCGGGCTGACTCGTCTGCCCGCGGCGCCCGCGATCCCGCCGCGGGCGCCAGACCCCAGGCCAGGGTGGGCGCCCGCCACCCTGGAGCTCCCCCAGCCTCGGGTGCGCCCAGTGCTCTGGCACTTCCCCCGATGGGATGCGAGGGGGGTGCCAGAGTGCTGGCTGGCCCCATGCTGGGCCCGGCCGCGCCGATGGCGCGTGCACGACCCCGACGCGGTGCGCATGCTGTGGCGCCCCGCGTCGGGGGACCTGGGGTGCCCTTTTTGGGGGTGGTGGGGAAAAATACAATCAACATGGACAATCAAAAGCATTGTTTTTGATTGTCCATGTTAGTTGTTTTTGCTTCGTCCACGGATTTAGGTACACGTGGCACGAGGAGGCGCTGGAGCCCGGCGCGTTGGGCGCGCAGCACTGAAGGACCGAAGGGGCACAGCGAACGCCGCCCCCTCCTCGACCTCTTCCTTTTTCTTCCTCCTCTTTTCTCCTCCTCCTCCTCCCCCTCCCCCTGCTCCTCCTCCTCCTCTTCCTCCTCCTCGCCGAGACGGCTCAAAATCGCAGCGAGCGCCCGATAGGGGCCGCTGACTCGCGATCCAGGCGCGGCGGCTGTCGAGATAAGCACGACGGGCGCGGCAAACAAGCAGATGCGAGCGCGTTTATCATCGAATGCGCGCGTTTTGCGCGCGGCATCTTCTACTATTCGGTCGCGCGGATCAATGATCACCGGGCCCGATGCTTAACGCTGACCCCGATGCTTAACGCTTAGGCATTGGTGAAGCAACAGGATCCTCTGGGTAAGGCAGAACCAGGGATTTTCCCAGCCCGCCCAAGGCAGCGCTGGGATGGACCAGACTGAGCAGGCGGAGAGCTCCGCCGCGAAGGCAATGGCAGTCGAGACAGAAGCCAAAACCGCCGAGGATGTGAATTCTGAACGCCACGGAGGCAGTGTGAGGCCGGAGTTTCCTAACGCACTTATTCCGATGCAGACGGACGGAGATTCCTCATCAGAGGAGTCATCTGAGCCAGCGGGGTCCGACGATGCAACCGTCGTTATCAGAGCTCTCAGAGAAATCTCCAAGACGCACTTCGCAGGCAGGAGAGCACGTGGGGCACTGAGAAAAGAGGAGGATTTATTTTACCAATGGCGTCAAACTGTTGCCGACCGGCCACGAGGGACCGAATGCCCCGAGGATTTGTTGGAGGAAATTGAAGCGCATGTCGGCACAGCAAAGGGCATCTACGCGAAGGCCAAAGCAAGAGAAAAACATGAACCGGGAAGATTCTCGGAGTCATTGGCGAAGTTTGCAAACGCTGCTGTCGATCAGATCCATAAGGTGGCACCAGATGTTGTTCCTACTTCTATGGTCGCCGCCAAGAGCAAGCGGTCGCAGCCTCGCGCCGAAGGCAAATATGTTGCAAGTGGAAGCAGGCTTCCTCCTCCACCCGCTCCTCCGCCCGGCTCAGCTGCGACGGCGAGCTCACCTCCGCCTCCGCCTGGCCCAGCCAGAGCGGAGGAAGAACAGGTGAAGGGAGACAAGATGACGGTGGACTCGGGCGCTGGCGCTGCATCGCGCGCTGCGCCTCAAGAGCCTGCCGAATCTTCCCCCGCTAAGCTAGATTCTTCCGACGAGGGGGATGCGCCCGCTGCTAAGGCGCCGCCGCCAGATGCCGCTCCAAGCGGAAATCGGGCGGCAGAGCCCCCCTCCGCGGGTCGAGCCCCGGATGTCCAAGGCACTCCGGGGCCCCTTGAGGCCGGCGCTGATCCCACCCAAGTCAATGACTTTCCGTATCAAGCGGATCCTGAGCGCATTACCACTGAGGACGAGCATCGCCGATCTGGCCCAGCCTCTGTCAACTGCTTCTGCAGAGAAAGGTTGCCACCTGCTCCTGATAAGCGGCAGCGTCAGCCGACGGATGACCCGCCCCGAGAGGACGACCAGGAGATCAATGTTGGGCATGCGAACTACTTTAAGGGCAGAGAGCTCCATATTTCGCAGACTGAACGCCTTCGAGTTGTTCAGCGCACACCCGCTGATATGAGGCAGAAGGTTCGAGAGGCCCATGTGACTGGCCCTGTTCCCCCGCGGGTTGAGGCCAGTCGCAATCAGAGGAATAGTGCGCTCAGATATATTGCAGAATTCGTTGAAGATCCAATATTTGCACTATTGAGCGAACTTGACAAAGAAGAGGATGCATTTGATCAGGCGCGAGAATTTCTCCGTGCTGAGTTCTACTCCAATGATATTCCCGACGGATTTGCCCCTCAGTCCTTTAAATGCTTGAAACCGTTGGTTGTTGGGGCCGATGATCCCAATGATCTGGCTGCCCTAGGCAGCGCGGATTTTTGGAGGCCCCGAAGTTACCGATTAAACGAGTTCGCTCGGCACGTCGGTGATTGCGCAGCGTATCTCGCGAGGCATTGTTCTGATTACGCGAGGTCCTCGGGGGGCTGGGTCTACTTTGGAGACCTGGTTGAGAAGATCGCCGAGGACGGATTTGAATATCAGACATATGCTCTTGCTGCACATGGCCTAGCCGCTTTGCAGCCGGGAGCTGTGGAGGCCCTCGGGGTGCTCCCTAACGACAGCGCCAGCCAGCATTTGTGAGACGAACGTTCATAAAATGTGGCGTGGCTACACAGCGTGGCCCTCTCAAACGGCGGAGAGGAGTGCCACCCCTATTCCTGTTTTCTATCGAGCGTGCCAGGGGCGCTCCACTTTCGTTGCTTCAATTGAGAGAATGTATGTGCCTTATGGCCCTGGCCAAGCCAGGAGTCATGGGCCCCTCCTCCATATCACCGATATGCAGACACAGCTGGAATCCACGGTCGGAGAAGTTCAGTTCCCAAAAAGAGACTCGGGACTTTGCCTCGAGGCAGACTACGAATTGCTGAGGCTTCTCCCGACCAAGAAGGATCCAAACATGCGAGTTGAAGATCATCTTCCTTCGTAGCTAAGCCAGCGGAGGCATGGCGACCCTGTCCCTGCGAAGAAGTTCGTGGCCATGGGCAATATCGCGCGGCAAGTGGGGCCGCCATCAGTCGGAGCATGGCCCGCAGAGGACGCAGTTCGTTTGTGGGATCAGCTTCCGACTCACAGAGAGTCCTGGCCGTAAATGCTTGTTTTCAGCGGCCGGGTGCTCACCCATTTTTCGCACAGGATTTGCCAGGATGGGACTCTTGTGTCCCGTGAGGTGCCGAGGTTCACCGATATTGGCAAATCCGTCGCCCCTGTCAAAGTCAGCGACTGGCAGGATCCTAGAGAGAAGCAAATGTCTTGGTCCATCGTCTTCAACCATGAGTGGGCATCATACGAAGTAGATTTTGATAATAACTCAATGCTCGGTTGGATTCATACTGACGAGACTTTGTTTTTGATCCAAGGCCATATGCCTCAGTTGCCTCCCGCAGCACAAGCATTTGTTCAGTCTGTCCCATGGGAGGACGATGGTCGGTTCCTGTGCGCTAACTTGCACTGGGTGCGAACTGGCTTTGGACATTGCCCCTCCTGCAGCAACCCGATCAGGTACAAATGCAATGTTGCTCACGACTACTTGCTTCAGTCATACCGACATAACGTCATTTCAGATTTACTTGAGAGAAATGGCATTTCGTTGCATGTTGTCAACCCCCATGAGCTCCCTCGCGTGCGCGACGCTAGGGTTGGCGCGCGAGTAGAAAGACAACGGGGAGCTTCGGCAGATGTAATATACAACATCAACAACAATCTGCAGCAGGAGCGCAAGTGGGCAACGAATGATAACTATATACGCTCGGCTGCTTCGGGTCAAACCTTTGGAAACAGCCGCGCAGGTAGTGTTCCTGCCTGGGTTCCTGACCACGCCGCGGCCCAGCCGCTGGCGCGTCACGGTCCCTTCTTTCAGTACCTTGAGCCTCTGAAGAAGCGATTCATCAAATGGCTCGCGCACTTGGCTGAGAGACAAGCGACCAAAGCTCCAATGATCACAGACTAGTGGCCCTTGCTTTGGGCATCGGACATTGACCAGCACGCGCGCCCAATGTCTTGTCCTGCTCTGGCTGCCTTTGAGTGGCCAGAGGAACCTGACACACGCCATGAACCACTAGAAGGTTGGTTTGAAAAAAAAGGGTCCCTTAAAGTCGGTTTCGCAGGTCCGGAAAATTTCGCAAATTTCTCCGCGGCCGCCGCGGGTCCGGAAAATTCAGCAAATTTCCCGGCCCTCGCCAATTCACGGAATTTCCAAAATTTACAGAACTCCCATACGCTCGCAGATTTACTTACGCGCCCTGCGAAATTTGCGAAATTTGCGGAATTTACGAAATTTTCGAAATTTACGAAAATTACGTACGCGCGAAAATGTACTTTGTTCTCTGCGAACTCCACTGCTGTGGTTTCTTTTGCAGAATGCTTCTGCTCTGCTGGGGCTTCATGTTCTTTGCGAAATTCCCATACGCGCGCAGATTTACTTACTCTCTGCGAAATTTACGAAATTTACGAAATTTACGAAATTTACGTACGCGCGTGAATTTACTCTCGTCCTCTGCGAACTCCACTGTTGTGGTCTTTTCTGAAGAATTATTCCGTTCTGCTGTGGCTTTCTTGCGCTGGGCGAAATTCTCATACGCGCGCGGCTTTACTTTTGCTCTCTGCGACATTTGCGAATTTTGCGGAATTTGCGAAATTTACGAAATTTGCGTGCGCGCGTAAATTTACTTTCGTTCTCTGCGAACTTCACTGCTGTGCTCTCTTTGGCAGAATGTTTCTGCTCTGCTTGGAACTTATTGTCCTTTGCGAAATTCCCATACGCGCGCAGATTTACTTACGATGTCTGCGATATTTGAGAAATGTTCGAAATTTACGAAATTAACGTACGCGCATAAATTTACTTTCGTTCTCTGCGAACTCCACTGCTGTGCTCTCTTCGGCAGAATGCTTCTCCTCACCTGGGGCTTCATGTTATTTCCGAAATTCCCATACGCGCGCAGATTTACTTACGCTCTCTGCGACATTTACGAAATTTACGAAATTTACGAAATTTACGATATTTACGTACGCGCGTGAATGTACTTTCGTTCTCTGCGAACTCCACTGCTGTTTTTTTTTCTGAAGAATTATTTCGTTCTGCTGTGGCTTTCTTGCACTGTGCGAAATCTCCATAAGCGCGCGGCTTTACTTATGCTCTCTGCGACATTTGCGAATTTTACGGAGTTTGCGAACTTTACGATATTTGCGAAATTTACGTGAGCGCGTAAATTTACTTTCGTTCTCTGCGAACTTCACTGCTGTGCTCTCTTCGGCAGAATGTTTCTGCTCTGCTTGGAACTTATCGTCCTTTGCGAAATTCCCATACGCGTGCAGATGTACATACGCTGTCTGCGATATTTGAGAAATGTTCGAAATTTACGAAATTAACGTACGCGCGTAAATTTACTTTCGTTCTCTGCGAACTCCACTGCTGTGCTCTCTTCGACAGAATGTTCTGCTCACCTGGGGCCTATTTGTATATTGCGAACTTGCAATACGCGAGTAGATTTGCTCACGCTCCCTGCGCAATTTTCGAGATTTGCGAAATCTCCGAATTTGCGAAATTTACGTACGCGCGTACATTTCCTTACGTTCCCCGCGAACTCCACAGCTGTCTTCTCTCCGGCAGAGTGTCCTTGCTCTGTTAGCAAATTTCGACACTTTCGAAATTTCCATACGCGCGCACATGTGCCGATGCTGCTAGCGAAATTTCGAATATCTTCAGAGTTTACGAAATTTACGGAATTCACGTACGCGCGAAAATTTACTTACGTTCTAGGCGAACTCCACTGCTGTGCTCTCTTAGGTCGAATGCTTCTGCTCTGCTGGGGCTTTCTCGTACTCTGCGAACTTCGAATACGCGAGGAGATTTGCTCACGCTCTCCGCGCCATTCACGAGATTTACTAAATTTACGAAATTTGCGAAATTAACGTACGCGCGCACATTTGCTTACGTCCTCTGTGAACTCCACAGCTGTCTTCTCTCCGGCAGAGTGTCCTTGCTCTGTTAGACACATCTTGAAAATTCCGAAATTTTCATACGCGAGCATATGTGCCGACGCAGTCAGCGACATTTCGACGATCTCCGGAATGTACGAAATTTACGAAACGCACGTACGCGCGTGAATTTACTTACGTTCTCTGCGAACTCCACTGCTGTGCTCTCTTCGGCAGAATGCCTCTGCTCTGCTGGGGTTTTCCTGTACTTTGCCAACTTCCAATGCGCGAGGAGACTTGCTCACGCTCCCTGCGCAATTTACTAGATGTACGAAAATTATGAAATTTTCAAAATTTACGTACGCGCGTAAATTTATCTACCTCTTCTACGAATTCCACCCGCGGCCGCGTCGGCTCAAGCGCTCGGCCGCCCAGATATGATTGTGCCTCGTTGTGAGGCATACGACTCGCCATCGAGACCAAAAGGAGCTTCCTACTGCTTAGGATGGTACGCCCTCTACTAATGTGAATATCGTTACTACGGTGCAACAGAGCGTGGGCTGGGCGTCGCCTTGGGCGAAGCTGCTGGTTTGGCCTCTCAATCCTTTTCAAACTCTTAGAACCTTATTGGGATTTCTTGGGGCATCTTGGGGGTCAGCATGAGGCATGAGGCATCGTGCTCTATCTTGAGCCATCATGAAGCTCATCTTGGAGTATCAGGGGCCCTTTTGGAGCCGTCTTGGGTCATCTTGGACGCTCCAACGCCTCGCGCTCCCCTCCGTCCAGGTTCCGGGAAGGAAGCATGAGGGAAGGGTCAGGACATCCCCTAGGTGGCGAATCGTCTTGCTCACTCCCACCCGGCCTCCCAACACAAGTAACACCCGAACCTGAGCATGTTCAGCGTTTTTTTGGGATGGACCGACCCATGTGCGCGACGCTGGGGCGAGGTGCGACACGCGTGCCAGGTGCGCCACGCGCGACAAGCTCTCCTGGGGCCCGAGCGTGCCAGGCACGCCTGGTGCGCTGGCTGCGCCACGTGCTCCGCGTGCGCCAGGTGTGCAGCATATTCCAGCCGCGCCAGGTGCGCCACGTTCGGGGCATGTGCAGAGTGTACCAGGTGCGCCTGCGCACGTGACAATACACATCGGGCAACATGTCGGCCTTCCCCATCTTTGTCGAAAGCCAATTCCTATCATTGTGTCTGGTGGGCCAGCGCACAGCAGGCCATACGCCCTCCCCCCGCCGTCCCTGTCAAACGTCACTTCAATGAGTGTGCTGGGAGGCTGACGTGGGTGGTGGCTTCCAGCTCAGGGCCGCCGAAGTGTTACGACAAGTTCGGCACATTTGATTGTCTCACCCGAATCTGGAAGATTGGCGTTCAGTTTGGACGGAACCTCCATATTGGCATATAGAAAATTGCACTTTGATGTTCAGGCCTGCGCACGTTTCTTTTTCGAACCTGACGATGCTCTCAGGCACGCTGAGGCGGAGGTGACAGGCCCTGCCCCGTGCCCCTCTCATGACAACGTTTTGCCAGCATCTGTGCAGTCACACTCTCAGGCAATGGTCACCAGGCACGCTGAGGCGGAGACGACAGGCCTTGCCCCGTTCCCCTCTCATGAAAACGTTTTGCGAGCATCCGTGCAGTCACGCTCCCAGGCAATGGGCACCAGGCACGCTGAGGCGGAGGTGACAGGCCCTGCCCCGTGCCCAACTCATGTCCACATTTTGCCAGCATCCGCGCAGTCACATCCCCAGTCAATGGTCACCGTCACCCCGAACCAACCCTAGGCAGACGCCCAGGCACAGCACAGCCCTCGGCACGGTACATCAATATCGATTTCTGGGGCTCACGAAGAATATCAAACAACCGTAAAGAGGTTTCCCAGACGTCCCCACATCAGCTTTGTCATATCTATCCCTATCTCCGTGACCCCCAGAGGCCCCCAACACACATCCCCGATCCCTGAGAGGCCCAACAAAAATCCCGACGAGGCTCCAAGAACAGCCCAAGAGAGCTGCGAGAGCCGTACCGAGAGAGCCCAACGAGGATAAAATCGTTGATTTCCATTGATTTTTTTCTTTGTTGTTCGCATTCTCACGTTTTCCTGCGTTGTTTCGCCTTCTCAAGATTGTTGTCAAGTTGTTGCCACTTGCTCGCCTATTTTGCTGTTGCCCGTCACAGCGAACACACGTGTTTTTGTCTGACAAAAGAAGAGTTTACGGTAAAATTACATGGGGGGCATCTTCGGGCGTGTTGAGGCGGGTGCTTCAAACGAGACTTGAATATATCCAGGAGGATGCTTCACCTGTCCATTCGGCAAGATACGGGCCCAGGGGACCGTAAACCAATCCAATTGCTCCATCCCCACCAGGCCCAGCCCCTACCCCGAATATGTTCCTTTCTTTTCCACACCCCCTTTCCTTTGGCGAGGAAGGTGAAGAGGAGGAGGGAGGAGGGAGCAGGAGGGGGAGGTATCTCCCCAACTCGGATCTCCTCAGTGTTCTTGAGGAACCCTTTGGCTTCTTGAGGCCAGCTTGTGAAGGTTGACCTGGTGAGACTTTCTTGGCCCTGCCACACGTTCGTACCCTGGGCGGGCTAACTTTTTGAGAACCCCATTGCCCTGCCACACGTTCTTGGCCTTGGAAAACTGACAGTTTGAGAATCCCATGGCCCTGCCACCCGCTCGTGACCTGAAAGGGATGAAATAGTGATACTCGGATGCCCCTCCTCCTGCTCCTCCTTTTCCTCCTCATCCTCCCCTTCCCTTTCTCCCTTGGATCGTATTCGCGTCCTTTTGGCTGCCCCTGAAACCACCGTAGAACTGGAGATCCCATGATCCCATGAGTTGAAGCATTTTTTTGTTTGTTCCAACTCACGCCCGTCTACTTTTGCACGAAGATCCCGAGACGCATCCCAACAGGCATCCAGAAAACTTCTAACCCACAGCCCAGGCACGGCAACTTGAAAAAACAGGAAATCCCACAATTCCTTTTTTTTCAAGTTCGCTTCCCCTGTCTACAATTGCACAACATAATCAAGGCCCCCCTCAGCTCCTAGAAAAGAAACCAGGAAGCCTATGAGGGTCGTCCCAAATCGCTGAACACCGAATGTAAATTAATGATTTCCGCGTTTCCACAGTTCCCCCCCTATACTAGACACATTTCGAACATTCCGAAATTGTCATACGCGAGCACATGTGCCGACGCAGTCAGCGACATTTCGACGATCTCCGGAATTTACGAAATCTACGAAATGCACGTACGCGCATGAATTTACTTACGTTCTCTGCGAACTCCACTGCTGTGCTCTCTTCGGCAGAATGCCTCTGCTCTGCCGCGGTCTTCTTGCATTTGCGAACTTCCAATGCGCGAGGAGACTTGCTCACGCTCTCTGCACAATTTACTAGATTTACGAAATTTACGAAATTTGCAAAATTTACGTACGCGCGTAAATTTATCTACCTCTTCTACGAATTCCACAGCTGTGATTTCTCCGGCAGTATGTACATGCTCTGTTAGGGTAATTTCGAATTTGCCGACATTTCCGTACGCGAGCACATGTGCCGACGTTCCCGCCGAAATTTTGACGATCTCCAGAATGTATGAAATTTGCGATATCTTACGTACGCGCGTAAATTTACTGACGTTCTCTGCGAACTCCACAGCTCTGTTCCCTCCGGCGGAATGTCAATGTTCTGTTCGGCAAATTTCAAAACGTACGAAATTTCCATACGCGAGCACATGTGCAACGCTGCCAGCGAAATGTGTTCTCTCCGGCAGAATGTCCTTGCTATGCTCGGTGCATCTCGACACTTTCGAAATGTCCACGCGCGAGCATATGTGCCGACGCTGCCAGCGACATTTCGATGATCTCTGCAATTTACGAAATTTACGACATTTTACGTACGCGCGTAAATTTACCTACGTTCTCTGCGAACTCCACTGCTGTGCTCTCTTCGGCAGAATGATTCTGCTCTGCTAGAGTACTCGGGTGTTAATGCGTTAGGGTGTTAGTGTGTTGGTGTGTTGGGGTGTAAGGGTGTCGGGGTGGCAGGGCGTGTTCAAGGGCACCCAATACTCAACAGGTTTTCTCTGAGAGCGACTTTAATAATTTAATGACGTGGTCTGCATAATTCATTCGGCGTGCATGTTTCGCTGCCTTAGTATTTGGATGTGATGATAAGTAAATGCGCGCGTGAGTTCACGTGTTGCCCGCGTAAACTCCACAGCTGTCACTTCTCTGTTAGGTAACGATTCCCGTGTTGGGGATTTGTCGAATGTAAAGAACTTCCGTACGCGCGCAAATTTACAGACGTTTCCTGCGAGCTCCACGGCCGCGCTATGTTCTGTTGTTTCGGTGTATTTTTCCTTGGCTAAGAAATGCAATGTGTTTTTACGCTCGAACTCTACGGCCACGCTCCTTTTGCAAAAAAAGGATTAAGTGATTCGGAGTTCAGATATTTGAAGAGTCTGCGTGAACGCGCATGTTTGATTATGTTATTTGCGACCTTTATGATTGCGGGATCGTATGTGGGAGTGGTTGTATGTCGTTCGATTGAGAAGCAGAAAATATTACAGAATGCATGTGCGTGCGTAAATTTAGCTCGATGTATCTATCCTGATCCCCTTCTTCTCTCGTTTACCTCTGTCGTTGTTGTCGTCGTTCTTGTTTGAATCGGATCTCTAGGTATCCGGCTGTCTTCGTAACGCCGATGACGATGATGAAGAGGAGGAGGAGGAGGAGGAGGAGGAGGAGGATATGAAATATAATGGTGATCATGGCTGTTTGGGAGTTTTCTTGGGCCGTCTTGGGACCCTCTTGAATATGTTTTGGCCCGTCTTGCAACGGTCTTGGCGGCCCTCGGGGCCGTCCTGGAGCGTTGGAATCTCGAAAAAGTGATATTGTGAATACTATCGTTGATTTTGATGCTTTGAGCTTCCCGAGGGTTTTATTGGACGGCTCTTAGGGTTTATTTGGGGGGCTCTTGTTCGGCTTGGACGCATATTGCTCCATATTGGTGCCGGTGGTGGTTTCCCTGGTCTGCTTGGAAGTTATATTGGACATATTGTGCGCTTTGAGAAATTCCATGGATAAGTATGGGCGTCGACAGAGCTTTGGGGACAGGGGGCGGTGCATGCGGCGGGGCGCTACTAGAGTGTGTGGGTTGTGGGGGGTCGTAGAAGATTAAGAAACCTACCAGGCGGCAGTTGGCATTCTGGTACGCCTCAACGTGCCGGAGGGCACGGTAGCGGATGTTTGGTTTGAAATTGAATTCGCGTTGGATCGGATTCGACTTGGAGGCTTCAGACCTTTCGGATGTTTTTTTTTGTGAGCGTGTGGCGTTCACAAATCGCCGTCGACGCGTGCTTACGTGTGTTTCGGTAATGATGTAATCGTATAGATGTTTGCGGATCTCTCTGGTGGTCTTCGGGATGATGTTATTCGGGACGAGCTCATGGTGGACTTCGTCGAGGAAGAGGTCATGGTGCACCTCCCCTGGGTCGCTGCGGCGAACGCGGGGCAGGCCGCCACCGGTAGCCCAGCGGTCTTCTACCCGACATGTTGGGCGGACCTCCAGGGCATTTTGCAGAAGTTGGGTTACGGAGTGACCGCCGAGGAGGCCTGGCATCTCCTGGGCCTGGCGATGCTCGATGGTCCGGACCCGTCGGAGCTCATGATTGCCAACAGGCGCCGCACGGCCGAGCAGCTCTGCGAGCTCGCTGTGGCCCCTCCATGGGCGGATGGGGATCTCGCCCTCGCGCGGGGGTTCGCTGCCAAGGTCGACGATGCGGCGGCGACTTGCGCGTCTGCGCTGCCCGTGGCTCTGGCCCAGCGCCGGCGTCTCAAGGTGCCACGGCTCCCCCTCCACAAAGAGCTGGGTGCAGTCGCACTGAGTCTTCTTTCGAACAATCTGCCGGGGGGGACTTGCATGGCCACTCAATGGTCTGGGATATTGGGAGCTGAGCTCCAGACGGCCTCGGACATTGCCGCCGCGCGACGGTTGGCGGGCTGGGCGGAGAAGGGGGATGAGAGCTTCTGGGCGCAGGTCACTGGGAGGCAGGTGGCACTATGGGCCCCCACGGACCAGAATGCGCTCACCAGGTTCCTCTCCCAGTTCATGCCTCGCACGGCCGCGGCAGAGCGCCCGGCGGCCCTCTACCTCCTCGCCCCCGTGCCGCTGCAGGCAGGCATGGGGACACTGGAGACAGTTCTGGACCTCTGGCACTCCCCGCTCTTGTCAGGGAAGTGGGCCCCCATCGTGCGGGCATGCACGCTGACCTTGACACCCATGGAGATGCTGCTTCCGGGCGGTGGGTTCCCGCGTCACGTGTACCAAGGCCTCGCGGTCTTACATCTTGGCCACGCGGAGCCGCGGGGGCTCCCGCGCTTGCTGGGGCCGCACGCCGCCATCTGCACCGTGGAGGCGCCCAGGGTGATGGTGTTGGACCTCCGGGCAGACGAATACAACCGGACCATGAACCTTTTCACGAACAGCGTCTTGCAGGGCGTCCTCAGCCGCGCACCGCGGCGCAGCCCATTGAGCACTACGGCGATTCCTCGCCTCTGCTTGGACTGGATATTGCCTCCAACAGTCCAGGACATGGACATACTTCTCGTTCTCCAGCATGGCCGTGGGGAGTCATTAGCTTCAGACACCTTCTACGGCCTCCGCTCCATGGTCGGACACGGGGAGGCGCTGCTCCTGGAGTTCTCCTCCAAGCTCGCGGTGCCGCACTACTGGCCGCTTTGTTCCCAGCTGGTCGCCATCTCGCCCAGCAGGGTCGTCGTGTACACGGAGGCGGAGCCGGAGACATGGACTGGCAAGATGGACTATGTCATGCACAACGACGTGGAGGAGACATCTGTCCGGCTACGCTGGCGGGCGTCCAAGCATGGAGGCAGGGTGGTCGCGGCGCCGTCTGCCACCTCCCGCGGGCTGGCGGCTTCGCGGCGACGCGGCACAGCACCTCTCTCCCTCCACGACTTCCAGACCGACGTCGTCATCCAGGGGGAGGTGGGGAAGGAGGACGGCCAGGTCCTCAGGGTGCTGATGACGCACGTGATTCAGGCCACGGGGCTGACGATCAACGAGACGGACTATCAATGCGCACCGAAGGTGGGGGAGTACATCCACCTAGCTACCCAGGACCCCGCCGCCCAGCCAGGCCGGCTGCGGGTGCTCCTCTCGTCGATTGACGACGTCCGCAAGCTTCACAATGCCCTCCACGGTCAAACCGCGAAGGTGGGGCTCGACAGGATCGGGGTGATGGTCTGTAACGACTTGTTGGAGAGCCGCGGAGTGCCGGGAAACGGGCAGTGGAGCCGGGCCTGAGTACCCACCGGCTCCATGACCCCGCAGGGTACTCTGGACACTTGCATGGTGGAATTCAGTATTGGGATGCTGATGGCTCCACGGGCTTCCTCATCGAGGTCGCGTGGTTTCTCCGCGCTGTGCCTACAGCGTCGAGCAGCCAGCTCCGCCACGAGATGGAGGCCATGCTGGACACGCGGCCGGTTTGTCATTCGGAGCTTCCGCAGCCTGTGAGTTGCGCTTCCTCCTCTTCTTCCTTCTCTCGCCCTACAAATTTAAGAATTTCGCCGAATTCGAATAATTTAAACGCTTGCGTTTCTGACCCAGTTTTTTCGAGTGCCAGGTGTCTGCCAGTACTGCCACCTTTGGCATACAGTGCGGAGGACATCCTCCCTCGCGATCCGGGCGCTCTCCTGCGCCTGGACATGCCGATTGCGCTCTACCGGAGACAGCGGCTCTTGCGGGCATTGGGGTCGCTCCCGAGGACGACTTCTCTTCCAGCTGCACTCCCGCAGGTCCGTCCGGCATCTCCGGCGATGTCCAGGCCAGGGCAGTTTCAGGGTGAGTTCAGCGCGGCCACTTGGAACGCCCAGGCCTTCTTCTGCCCCGGTGAGGGCCGATTCCGCGCCAAGGTTGCCTACGCGAGCCGGCTGCTGGAGCGGGCATGCATCTTGATGATCACGGAGGCGCACGGCGCGGGCGGTGGCAACCGAGCGTGGCGGCCTCCCATTGGGACCCGGACGTGGTGGTCGGCTGGCCCCCCCCCAAGCAGCGCTGGTGTCGGCGTCATCGTGCAGCTCAGCTTTCTGGCCCAGTTTCAGGCTGAGCCTCGGTGGAGGGTTATTTGGCCTGGACGGGCCGCGATTTTTTTCTCTGCGAGGCGCTGCAGGAGCGTTGGACATCGTAGTCACGTATTTCCACACAGGCAGCACTGTCACCGAGCTGGACAAAGTTGGGGTGCACCCCAACTTTATGGAATGCTGCTCGACTTTCCCGCGCCTCCGGGAGCACATGCGGACGCGACTGGCCAGGGCCATCCAACCTCAGCATAGGGTGCTCACGCTCCTGGGCGGGGACTTCAACTGGGCGGCTCTTAAGACAGACCGCCGGTGCGTGGCCACGCTGCAGCCTACGGGCGGCCGCGACGACGGGGAGGAGAGGAACTTCCGGCTTTCAATCGGTCAGCGGCACGGGCTCGAGGAGCTCTTCCAGCCGGAGATGACGCACGTGTGTGCCACGGCCTCCTCGCGGCTTGATCGCCTGTATCTCAATCACCACGCCTCGGAACAGATCGACCGTGAGTTACAAGTGGTGGCTTTGGAATGGAGGCGCGACTTATCGGCGCATCGGGCCGTCCTGGCGGCCCAGCGCATCCCAGTCAGACTTGATGCGGCGAGGCGGCCTGTTGCCAGGGTACATGCATCCCGATTTCCCTCGCCGCTGCGCTTTAGCCTTCCAGGAGCTGCTCGTCGCTCACCCAGGAGCATCCAGGTTGGAGCAGCTGCCCCTCCTGAAGGAAGCAATGCGGGGGGTGGCCGAAAACTTCGGCGCCCCCACTGTGGGCCTCCCATTGGCGGAGAAGGCTGAGGACAAGCTCGGGGTGGTCATGAGATTCATCCGGGCGTCGGAGCTGGGTTTCCTCACGGACATCTCGCACTGCCTGCTGCGGTACCCTCGCATATCCTCCTTTGTGGCGAACCCCTACGACCTCCAGGGCAACTTGACGACCTCCCTCCGTGCTCTCCGTGACCATGCAGTGGAACTCGCCCGGGAGGCCGCATTGGGTCTGCTCCTGGAGGCTCAGGACGACGCTGCGGAGGGAGACGCGCTCCAGGTGAAGCGGAAGAGGCAGCGAGGCACGCGCTTGCTGCACAAGTTGGCGCCCGGTCGCAGCTCTGGCATTGGGGCCATCGTCGACGAGCGCGGCAACGTTGCGACAGGGGCGGCCGAGATGGCGAGCGTGCTTCGGCGGCATTGGGCAGAGATTTTCCGGGAACGCGGCGTTCGGCAGGATCGCCTCGAGGAGTGGTTGGTCGATGACGCCGCCGACCGGGAGCGCCGCGACTTCAACGAGAGCCTCCTCTTCTTCCTCCCCAAGGCTCTGGAGGGCCACTCGGGGGGTGAGGCCGCGGCCTTCCCTGCGAGCGGCGTTCGCCCGCTTAACGTGACGAACTGCGACAATCGCCTCTTCGCCAGTGCAATTCGCCTGGTGCTGGAGCCCGCGATCGAGCCGCTCATTATTTCGGACCAGCGCGGGTTCCTGCCAGGACGTTCGATGATTGCGAACCTTCTAGACGTCGACGAGGCGATGGCCCAAGTAGCCGCAGAAGGGGAGGAAGGCCTCGCTCTCTTTTATGATTTTGCGGCCGCCTTCCCTTCAATTGAACATAGTTTTTTCCATAAGTTTTTTGCTTCGCTGGGCTGGCCCCCATGGCTCCCCCGAGCCATCGGCATACTGTACCAATGCAATTTCTGCTCCATCAACCTGGGCGGAGCCCGATACCGCGGCTTCTCACTGACGCGGGGCATCCGTCAGGGATGTCCCCTCTCTCCTCTTTTGTTCGCCATGGCCACGGACCTCATGCTGCGCAGGCTACGGAGGGCATCCCCTTCCGCGTGCACGCGGGCATGGGCTGACGACTTGGCCATGGTTGTTGGGGAGGGTTGCAATCGCCTCCGCTGTCTCCAGTAGTTTTTCATAGATTTTGCTTTGGTTTCCGGACTCCACCTCAACGTGCGGAAGACGGTCATTGCACCGCTGTTCCGATACCAAGAGCAGGATGTTAGGGGCGAGGTGGCCCGCCAGGCTCCTGATTGGGGCTCCGTCCGGATTGCGGGGGCTGCGAAATATCTTGGTTTTATGGTGGGCCCGGGGAGGGCCGCCAGCTCCTGGCAGGCTCCGCTGAGAAAGTACATAGATCGGGCGAGACTTTGGGGGCGCCTCGGCCTGGGATTTTTCTTATCTCTGCAGGCGTGCCGAGTGTACATCAGCTCTGTGCTCCAGTTTGTTGGTCAGCTGGAGGACCTCCCTCCTGATTTCTTCGTCCACGAACAGAGGGCATGCCAACTTTTGCTGCCAGGTCCGACGAGCTGGATGGTTTCACCCTGCCTTCGGGATTTGCGATCTCTCAGTTTTCCCAGCGAGCTGCCGGATATTGTCGCCACTGCTGCAGCTGCGAAGGCCCGCGTGGTGCGATTTGAAAATGCAGCCTACGGCGGCCTACGCGTGCAGGAACGTGCATCGCGCTTGCGGGATCTTCTGGCCAGTCCTGCCTGTTCCTTAGCTCATGCTGGATGGTGGCAGTCATGGGCCCAAAACTGTTTCTTGTTCAAGCTAGCCGCCGCCGACAGCGGTTTCCAGCGACGAGTTGCTCTCCTCCCCGCAGGGGGTGGCCTAGACTTGAGCGTGCGGCGCGGCTGGCAGGGCAGGGTGACGAGTCTCTTCAGAGCGACCCCGCCCAGAGCTGCCTATGTCCACCTTCGCCGTCGGCTCGAAAGGTGGCCGCTACGGACCTTCCCAGGCCGTCGCGTGGAGCGCGCGCTGATAACTTTTCGAGTTCTGGGGCGGAGCGCGGCGCCCCGAGTCCAAGCCGCCTATTTGCGCACCCTGTGCGACGGGTGGTGCACGCGGCGTCGGTCTCAGAGTCGCGGTCCCTGCTCATTCGCCTGCGGCGTCGGCGACGACAGCCTAGCACATTTTGCACGCTGCCCGACAATTCGAAGGCTGACTGCATCCCAATTCGGTGGGCCAACTCCGGCTCCGGAGTGGGCCCTGGATTACTTCTTCTGCATGCCTCCGAGCAGCGGCTCGCAAGCGATGGGAGGATATGCCCTTCTCCTGCAGCGCGCTCTCTCTCTCTCTCTGTCTACGCCCTCTTCAGGCTCCATAGCGGCATCCGGCATCATCAGTTTTCCCCCTCCGAGTTCTCGGGGGCGTACAATAGGTTTCTCCGCGAAGGGGCGAGGTAGCCTATTGCCTACACTCTCTTTGTTCTCTCTCCTCCTCCTCCTTCTCCCCCTCCTCCTCCGTGCCCCCAGGTGGCCCCCTGAGGGCCTCCACCGGGCTCCAGCTGGCACCCGGGGTGGCTAAACAAATCAGCGCGCATTTTGCACCGTCCTTCTCCTTGTTGGGGAGGTTGTTGTGTGGGCTGTGTGTTGTTTTTTGTTGCCTCTCTGGGTTCCTTTTGGCGCCTTTTTGGGGCCCTCCCGGGGACTTCCTGGGCCGGCCTCGGGGGTCGGCGGGCGGTTTTGTCGGAGCTAGGCTTGCAGGTGGGTGCGAGTTCTAGCTCATGCGATCGGCTGCGGAGCGCAGCATCCTTTTATACTTGCTTTCAACTTCGATCGCGCCGCGCTGTTCTGGCACTGGCTCGCTGGCGGCTGCCGCCTTGCGACTTCCACGCTGGACGTGTGGGCGCTCGTTCTGTCCGTTTGTCCTCCTCTCTTTCTCGTCGTCGTTCCCCCCTCTTCCCCCTCCCGCATTTCCTCCAGAATGGCGTTGTGCGCTTTTGAATTTTATACGTGGCCGTTCGGGCCGCTGGGATGTCCGCACAACGCCCTCGCCCCCTCGTCTCCTCCTCGTCCTCGCTCTCCCCGCTTCTCTGCCCCCCCTGCCGGCGGGAAAATAGCCACATTTTGTTGCGCGTGCGTTCTCCTAAGCAGC
Source organism: Prorocentrum cordatum (assembly GCA_963575745.1). Classification (NCBI taxonomy): domain Eukaryota; class Dinophyceae; order Prorocentrales; family Prorocentraceae; genus Prorocentrum; species Prorocentrum cordatum. The sequence continues at coordinate 172,845 of CAUYUJ010018859.1, forward strand.
GGCGGCCGCTTGCTTGCTGTGTTGGCTCCGTTTGTGCCAGTGGCTTCTTTTCACCCAGGAGGAAAGGGCGAGGACGGTCCTGCGGCAGGACAGCCTGCCGACTCCCCAGTCTCTATCCAATAGTCGGCGTCGGTCCGTGGGTTCATCGTTGCCGAAAAAAAAGATGTTTGCGGATCTCTCTCAGGGAAGTGCCGGAGGGTCTTCTGACGATACTTTGGGGTTCCGTTGCAGTATTTGGAGTCCTGTGGGTTTCTCTTAGGGGTATCTTGTGGGTGGAGCCTTTTAATTGTTTCTGTGTTGTCTTTTCCAGAGGCTTCTCGTACTGTCTTAGTTTTGGCTCGAGGTTTCACGTTGAATTGAAACTTCGTCAAGGTATACTTGTAGGGAGCTATGCCTGCTCGCAGGCAGATGCCCTGGGCAGAGGCTGGACCGAATACGGCTGAGAAAAAAAATAAAAAAACATGTTAGCGGCTGCTCGCCGCCGCGTGCGGCAGCAGAGTGGCGGCTCGGCTCCATTCACTTTTGTTCGCACTTTCGGGCGTGCGGCCGAAATCATCACGAAGACGTTATTGATCTTGGAATCCGTGTATACTGCTGCTTGGATTTCAAAAGCATTTATTGTTTGCACCGACGATGACACAGACTTCGCAGAGGGGAAATATAGATCCGAGCTCGCGGGCACCGTTTGGGCGTCCAAGATTCTGAGGGGGCCATCTGGTGCTAACAACGTCGATTGCTTTATAGATTTCGTTTGCCCCAAGTGGGCAAGGTATGTGAGGTTTGATGATAATATCAGAAGCATTCGGTTTTACGATTTGTCCACCAAAGAGCTCCGCAATGTTATTGACAATGCGGCAGTATTCAGTAGCCTTTGGCGTTCCGGAGGTCGGAGAGGGGAAACGGGGCTTCTCGGTCGGGGCAGGGCGCTGCAGTCCCTCGCTTTCCTCGTCGTCGTCGTCGTCGTCGTCGCTGTCGTCGTCGTTCGTCGTCGTCGTCGTCGTCGTCGTCGTCGGTCGTCATCGGTCGTCGTCGGTCGTGGTGGGTCGTTCTCGATCGTCGTCGTCGTCGTCGTCCGTCGTCGTCGTCGTCGTCGTCGTCGTCGTCGGTCGTCGGTCGTTGGTCGTGGGTCGTCGGTCGTGTGCTCACAGCCGCTTTGTGCTACGCATGCGTTGGTGGATTTCGTGCGGCTCTAGTTGCTCGAAATGCTAATCTGCATGGGCTCGGGAATCGGCATCTACCAGTGCAGTTTCGGAGGGCGGCTGAGAAGTCCACAGACCAGTGCGAGACTCGTTCATCTGTCGGTCTCGTTCGTGGCTCTTTTATCATATGGCCTGCGGCTATCTCCGCTGTGGGAATCCGAGGTACCTGGCACCTTGGGATCTTACAACAATATCGTCTTGGGGCCAACAGGCCGCAGAAGAGTCTCGCTCTCAATTGGGAGAAAATAAACCGCGTCACAGTTCTACGTGGACTGGCGGAGACTTCGTTTGATCATGGGTAGGTTCTGCAATGGTTCATCGCGATTGGAAGGGGGCGAAGGAGGAAGGCAATAAGGAAAAGGAGGGGAGTAGAAGGAGGAGGAGAGACGTAATGATAATTATTATAACCAGGAGATGGGGAGGACGAATCGGTTTTAAGTGCTTCGGTAGTAGGCATCATGTATTGTGGCTTTTCTTTGAAAAGTTGCGTTGTGTGTTCTCACCCTCTGGGCGGTAATGCGGGACTGCGGGTTCGCACTGGGCGCGCGCAAGGGTTTCCGAGCTTAGTTTGGAGAGTGCAAATTGCACAACAGGTCAACACGCAACGAACATGTCATGCATTTCGGTGTCACGATGTTGTCAAAATGCTCGCCGAAACTAATTCAGATCACGTCTCTGTGGGCGGCGCTCCGCAATTTTTCCGCCGGCTGTGGGCGGGGAGGAACAGGAAAAGGGTGAATAGGAGGAGGAGGAGGAGGAGGAGGAGAGGAGGAGGAGGAGGAGGAGGAGGAGGAGGAGGAGGGGGAGGCGGAGGAGGAGGGTAACGAGGATGATTATGAGAAGGACAATAAGGAGGACAAAGTTGAGAGCAAGAGAAATATTTTTACCATCGTTGACTGCCGCACCTTGTGGGCGATCCTGGGTTGGAAAAAATGCCTGGGCACGCGCAGGGGTGCGCGAGCCCAGATTGGAGAGTATAAATTGCACAACAGGTCAACACGCAACGAAAATGTCACGAATTTCGGTGTTACGACGTTGTCAAAATGCTCGCCGAAATTAATTCAGATTATGTCTCTGCGGGTGGCGCTCTCTATTTTTTCTGCCGGCTGTGGGTGGGGAGGAACAGGAACAGGGTGAATAGGGGGAAATGGAGGAGGAGGACGAGGAGGAGGAGGAGGAGGCGGGGGAGGAGGAGAGGGGGAGGGAACATATTTTTTACTATCGGTGAACGCTATACCTTCTGGGCGATCCTTGAATTCGGAAAATGTCCGAGCATGCGCAAGGTTTTCCGAGCTCACCTTGGAGAGCACAAATTGCACAAAAGGTCAACGCGCAACAAAAATGTTACGAATTTCGACGTCTCTGTGGGCGGTTTTATGTGATCGGGTTGGGGGTGCGCGCATGTTCCATGGTTCTCGGGTATAGGGCTTGTCACGCGCATGGGGGCTGTAGCGTTCAAAGTGTTGGGTGTTTGGGTGTGTTAAGCTTTCGGGCTTCTGAAGCTTGGCTTTTAATGTGCAGGCCCCTTGGAGTTTTATTGCATGCGGTTTATTGCACTATTGTCTTGGAGTATTGCGGTCCCAGAGCATTAGGGTATTTGTTCAATATTATCATTAGTATTAGTTTAAGGATTGCTTTTTCTCGTTGTTCTCGGGCCTCTGGGATTGTGGGTTCGGAGAGTGGGTGCCTTAGGGCCTTGGACGATGATGATAATGACGATGATGATTTGATGCTGATTATGATGATGATGCTGATGATGATGATACTGATGATGATGATGATGATGATGGTGATGATGATGATGATGAAGATGAAGATGATGATGATACTGCTGATGATGATGGTGCTGAGCGGGAGGACGACGAGGATGATGATGAGGAGGAGGCAGAGGAGGAGGATGAGGAGGAGGAGGAGGTGATTATACTGATTATGACGCTGCTGCTGGTGCTGCTGCTGACGATGGTTATGATGACGGGTACGACGATGATGACGATGCTGATGATGACCATGATGGCGATGGCGACTACGATGCTGATGATGATGATGATGGTGATATTGATGATGATGATACTGATGATGACGATGATGATGGTGATGATGATGATGATGATGATGATGCTGGCGATGATGATGCCGGCCAAGTGGCGCGGTGGCGGATTGGTGCTTTCGCGACGCACGATTTGGCGCGTTTTTCGCGGCATCAGATCACAGATGACATCGAGCGCACTTGCAGAGCGCTCGAGGCAGATGGCAGCATCGAGCGGTTGACATTTTTTACGGCAGATAAGGGATACCGGGGCGCCAAATTCAGGAATAAACATAAAAAGATATCTGTTGCCACTCCACCGCGGAAGCGCACGCAATTGCGAAGAAGGCGGGCAAAGCGTTCTGTTGCGAGAACTTCCCCAGGTGGGTGCGGTGGCCCAAAAAGGGTGAACATGTTCCCAGCGACACCGGGCTAATTTGGGCAGAGGATGCAGCAGAGTTTGGCCGCCCACTTCCGCGTCGCAAAAGGACGCAATTCAAGACGAGAGCCATGACGGCTGCTGAGCGGCAGCGCCTTCACCGGACCAGCTCGTTGAGCCGAGCTGGGGGCAAAGGGCGGCCAAGGTCGCACGGGGCGTCCACGGGAGCAGAGCGCAGCAAACGGTCCCGGGCGTCATCTTCGTGAGCTTGCTTGGCGTCGTTTGCGCCTACTTGCTTCCTTGCCCTGACACTTACTTGGGGCCTGGCACCAGCACTGAAAACATCAGGGATCCAATCATAATCGCTGCGTTGGCTTCAATCTCCTGCTCCCAAGAGCAGCGTTTGACTTTCTCACCCGCACAAGACCCATGGTGATGATAGTAATGATGATAGTGATGATAATGATAATGATGATGGTGATGATGGTGATAATGCTGATGGTGATGATGGTGATGATGCGGATGCTGCTAAAGATGATGGTGATGATGATGCGGATGAAGATAATGATGATGGTGATGATGATGTTGGTGGTTGTTTGGATATCGTTGGAAGTTTTCGGGTGTGTTCGAAGGGGTTATGAGGCCTATTTGGGGTCGCCCGGGGGGATCATTGGGGCATTTCGGGTGCATATTTTTCGAAGCATATTGGGGCGTCTTGGGGGCTCTTCGGGCGGAAGGAAGGCTTCAATTATCGATTGGTGTTTTTTCCTCCTGGGGTTCTGTTGGGGCCGATTTGGAGCTGTTTTGGTGTGTGCGTGGGCGCCTTTTTGATTGTTTGGGATTCTCTTGGGGCGGTTTTGGGAGCAATCGGTGCCGTATTTGAGCGTTGGAAGATCGAATAGGCAATAATCTCCAAACCATTTGAAAAGAAAATCGCACAATAATCAAAGAGCGCTGTCTCTTTTGGCTCTCTTTGGGGTCTTCTTGGAGAGCGATTGGCGTTGCATTTGTGTCTCTTGGGCCGTCTTGGAAATATATTTGGCTATCCTGGCGATTTCGATGGTCTCCAATTTCGTTTTGGAGAGCATCTTGGGCACCTCGCGCGCCTTAGAGAGCGCCGGCGACATATCTGAGCGCGGACAAAGTCTCGGGAAGAGGGGCGCGATGCATGGGAGCAGGTGTGAGTAGGGGGGGGGTCTCTTGCAAGATGTACCGATAGCTCGCCAGGCAGCATTTGGCATTCCAGCGCGCTTCTACGTGCCAGGGGGCATGGCGGGGGATAAGGGCGTCAGGGACCTAAGGTTTTAGTGCACCGGTGTCAAATTGCATGAGGTGCGTGGACTCGAAAGTTTTAGGTTTTATGGTCTACTTTTCTTTAGGCCTCATGGTCTCAGGGTTTTGGGGGTCTCGCCGGCTAGCTCGGGGGTGCCGTGGGCCGTTTCGACGATCTCTTGGGTTGTCGTGACGCTCCGTTTGGGCTCTCTGAGGCTGCTTGGGGACCTGAGGAGGCTCGGGAGGCCTCAGCTGAATAGTATCAGAAGGGTTTTCATTGTCAACAAATCACTGGTCCTCCTTCCCTTCCTGCTGCCTCGTTCCTTCCTCCTTCCTTCTTCGTTTCTTTATCCTCATCCCTCCTCCTGCGTGCTCTGTCCACCTGCGCTATAGCTTCTTGTGCCGGGGGCCTCGACGCAACCGCGTGGTTTCATCTGGGTTGGTGGGGCAATGCTCCCCGGCTCATGACTTCCCAAACGGCTCCAGCACTTTCCGAACCGGCTGTTGCAACCTTTCCAGCTCCTTGAGGGGGAATGCTGGAAGAGCGCGCGGTTTTCAGCATGCGTTATTTTGTATGCTCTGCAGGGGGCGTGAATGCAGGTACATAGTATGAAAGTAAGAAGGGAAAAGCTAGAAGGAGGATGCGGAGGAGCAATGCTATACAGCGGATCCGAAGTCTAAGGGCACGCTCTGCGGGTGGGCTTTCTGGCGTCCGTCGGATCCCGGGGCCGTTTTCTTATCGTCTGCGTCCTGCTTCTCCTTTTGATGTGGAAGTCCTCTTCCTGTGGGGCGGGCTCGTCTTTCACAGGGCGTAGTTTTAGATGTCGGGTCCGCTCGTGCCTCCACCCGCGCCCCGCGCGCGCCGCGCGCGGGATGCGGGGGTCGGGGGAAGAGGCGGAGGAGGAGCAGGAGGAGGAGGAGGAAGAGGATAGGACATTCTCGTTATGTTTCTTCGGTTGTCGGCAGGCTGTGTTCTACTATAAGTGCATGGTAGTGATTCTTAGCGCGATGATGATTGCGCATCCTGCTTCGTGGAAGCAATTTAACTGATTGCACATCTGGGGTCGCGGATCATGGCTGCTTCTTGCTTTCATCGCTGCTCGCTAGCGCGTTGCCGCTCAGAGTTTGGAGAGCCGTGACTTGTGGCATGTTCGTTGCGAGTTTGGAGAGGCGTGACTTGTGGCATGCTCGCTGCGTGTTGCCGCTGTGGTAGATCCTCTAACTTGTTCTGGAAACTGCGTGCTGCTCCATTGCGTTGTCGGGGCCATGTGATGATTGCGCGTCGAACGCGTTGATGTTCTTCATTTTTTAGAGGGCCGAAATTCGTGACATTTTCGTTGCCGCGTTGCCGCTTGTGGATGTTATTGTTCGGTCGCTCTGTATGGGGAATTTGACATTTACCGGTGTGGCGCCCATGCGTACCGCATCAGAAACAATTGCAATGTTGCTAAGCGACGTTGCGGGAGTAGTACGTTTTGGCATGTCTGTAGTGTGTGGAGTTCTTTGAGGGCAGTGCAAATTGCAAGATCGGCATGGGTTTGCGTCCCGTGCTGTGAATATGCTTTCTCGACGAGCGTTGGCACTCGTTGTTGTCTGCTCGCGGTTTCGTTGATAACAGGCAAGGGTGAATTCTGGACGCTCCGCGTCTCCACACCAGCTCATCCAGAAACAGATTCGCCCGGCGAGTCGTCTTGATCAAGGAGTGTCTTGGATATGTTTTGAAGGTTCTTGCAGTTATGTCGGAGGGTATCTTGAGCCATGTCCAGGTATCTTGGGCAGTATTGGAGTTTATATTGGGCTCTCTGGGGTGCTCTTGGAGCCATCTTGGGCCATCTTGCGTGCTCTAGCGTCTCAGGCGTTCTCCGCTTGCAGGTTCAGGGGAGGGGTAGTGGGAGAGGGTAAACCTTTCTCTCGAGCAGGGGGTCGAGGAGCTTTGGAAGAGAGATTACAAGAGTTCATCAGATCACCCATGTCTAGAAAGCTGGTGGGATTTGTGTATACGTTAGTATTGTTAGATATCCCATGACCTCGCATCATTATTGAACTGCGTGTGCATCGCCAATTGCATTATTTGCATGT
>CAUYUJ010018859.1:184799-193566 GCA_963575745.1 Prorocentrum cordatum
GAGATCCCGATTGGCATGGTGTCCGGCCCCCCTAGACCCCCCCGGAGGTTCCGTTTGCATAATGTGGTCGGGGCTTCGAAAACCCGCCCCGGGAGGTTCCGTTTGGCATGGTGTCGGGGCTTCGAAAACCCGCCCCGAGAGGTTCCGTTTGGCATGGTGTCACGGGTCACGCCCCGAAAATTTGGTTCCGGGAAGTCCCGTTTGGCATGGTGTCGGGCCTTCGAAAACCCGCCCCGGGAGTTCCCGTTTGGCATGGTGTCGGGGGTTCGAAAACCCGCCCCGGGAGGTTCCGTTTGGCATGGTGTCACGGGTCACGCCCCGAAAATTTGGTTCCAGGAGATCCCGTTTGGCATGGTGTCGGGCCCCCTAGACCCGCCCCGGGAGGTTCTGTTTGGCATGATGTCACGCCTTCGAACACCCGCCCCGGGAGGTTCCGTTTGGCATGGTGTCACGGGTCGCGCCCCGAAAATTTGGTCCCGGGAGCTCCCGTTTGGCATGGTGTCGGGCCTTCGAAAACTCGCCCCGGGAGGTCCCGTTTGGCATGGGGTCGGGCCCCGTCCGCGGCGGATGGTCTCCCGTGGGGAATCGGAACCAGATTCTCCACGGGAGAACCCCCGCCGCGGACAGGGTCGGTCGGGCATATTTTAGTGATTTTCCATGTTTTTTTTTTTTTTGTGATTTGGGGGATATATCAATGATTTCCATACTTTTTTAGTGATTTTGGGCATATTTTTTTAATTTTGTTAAATTTGATATTTTCTTTTTATTTTTTTATTTCATTTTATAGGTGATTTTCAATGTTTTTTTTGTGATTTGGTATATTTCAATGATTTTTCCCAGTGTATTTTTGTAGTTAGTTTCCCCCCGCCGCGACAGGGTCCGTCGGGGGAACCCGGAGAACTCCGTCCGCGCGGATGGTTCTCACCGAGGGAAATCTGGGCCAATTCTCCATGGAGGAGCCTCCCGCCGCGACAGGGCCCGTTGGAGGGCTTTCCGGTGGCACCGTCCGCGCGGATGGCGTCCCTGGGAAAATCGGGGAAGAGCGTTGACGGATATCCCCCCGCCGCGGACAGGGTCTGTCGGGCATATTTTAGTGATTTTCAATGTTTTTTGTTGTTTTGGCATATTTTAGTGATTTTCAGTGTTTTTTTTGTGATTTGGGGGATAGTCTAATGATTTCCATAGTTTTTGAGTGATTTTGCGCATATTTTAGTGATTTTCAGTGTTTTGTTTTTGTGATTTTAGGAATATGTTAATGATTTCGAGTGTTTTTTTGTAGTTTCGGCCCGCCGCGGACAGGGTCCGTCGGGAGCTCCCCGAGAGCTCCGTCCGCGGCGGATGGTCTCCCGTGGGGAATCTGGGCCAGATTCTCCATGGGAGAGCCTCCGCCGCGGACAGGGCCCGTTGGGGGTCTCCCCGAGGGCCCCGTCCGCGGCGGATGGTCTCCCGTGGGGAATCGGGGCCAGATTCTCGACGGGAGACCCCCCGCCGCGGACAGGGTCCGTCGGGCATATTTTAATGATTTTCAGTGTTTTTTTTTTGTTGTTTTGGGCATATGTTAGTGATTTTCAGCGTTTTTTTGTGATTTGGGGGATATTTTAATGATTTCCATAGTTTTTTTTTTTTTTTTTTTTTTTTTTTTTTTTTTTTTTTTTTTTTTTTTTTTTTTTTTTTTTTTTTTTTTTTTTTTTTTTTTTTTTTTTTTTTTTTTTTTTTTTGTGATTTTGGGTATATTTATGATTTTCAATGTTTTTTTGTGTGATTTTGGATGTATTTTAATGATTTCTAGTGTTCCTTTGTAGTTTTGGGTAGTAATGGTCCCGGGAGGTCCCGTTTGGCATGGTGTCGGGGCTTCGAAAACCCGCCCCGGGAGGTTCCGTTTGGCATGGTGTCACGGGTCACGCCCCGAAAATTTGGTTCCGGGAGATCCCGTTTGGCATGGTGTCGGGCCCCCTAGACCCGCCCCAGGAGGTTCCGTTTGGCATGGTGTCGGGCCTTCGAAAACCCGCCCCGGGAGGTTCCGTTTGGCATGATGTCACGGGTCACGCCCCGAAAACCCGCCCAGGGAGATCCCATTTGGCATGGTGTCGGGCCCCGTCCGCGGCGGATGATCTCCCGTGGGGAATCGGGGCCAGATTCTCCACGGGAGACCCCCCGCCGCGGACAGGGTCCGTCGGGCATATTTTAATGATTTTCAGTGTTTGTTTTTTTTTGTTTTGGGTATATTTGAGTGATTTTCAATGTTTTTTTTTTAATGATTTGGGGCATATTTTAACGATTTCCACACTTGTTTAGTGATTTTGGGCATATTTTAATGATTTTCAGTGTTTTTTTTGTGATTTTGGGCATATCGGGCGTCAGCCGAATAAAGGCGTCAGAGGAATAGAGGCGTCACGGGCGTCATCGGTCTTCAGGCGAATAGAGGCGTCAGGCAGAATAGAGACGTCAGGAGCGTCAGCGAGCGTCAGCCGAATAGAGGCGTCAGCCAGAATAGAGGCGTCACAGGCGTCATCGGGCGTCAGCCGAATAAAGGCGTCAGAGGAGTAGAGGCGTCACGGGCGTCATCGGTCTTCAGGCGAATAGAGGCGTCAGGCAGAATAGAGGCGTCAGGAGCGTCAGCGGGCGTCAACCGAATAGAGGCGTCAGACCGAATAAAGGCGTCACGGGTGTCAGCGATCGTCTGGCCCATAGGAACGACAGAGCAAATACGGCGCCGAGCGAATAAAGGCGTCAGACGAATAGAGGCGTTAGAGGCGTCATCGGGCGTCAGGCCAATAGAGGCGTCAGCCAGAATAGAGGCGTCACAGGCGTCATCGAGCGTCAGGCGAATAGAGTCTTCAAATAGAGTCTTCAACACAATAGAGTCTTCAAATAGAGTCTTCATCTTCAGGCCGAATGGGGAACCCACCGGGCCACCCCCCTGTATATATATATATATATATATATATATACATATACATATATATACCTACCTATACGACCACCCTTCGGGTGATAAGGAGGATAGGGGGAAGAAAAAACGAAACCACCATCGATCTCACTATCGCTCTCGATATCGATCGCACGAACGATCTCACGATCGATATCACTATCGATCTCTAGATCGATCTCACAGGAGATCTCACACTCGGCCTCACAAGAGATCTCACGATACACCATCGGGACACCACGATGGGGCCCCCCCAGCCACGGCGGGGCACCCCCAACTAAAGATCTGTCGTGATCGATCTAACTATCGATCTCTCGATATCACGATCGATCTCACGATAACACGACCGATCACGCAATCGATCTCACGATCTATCTCACGATCGATCTCACAACTGATCTCACGAGCTATCATCGGGACACAACGGCGGGACACCCTGAGCCACCGTCGGGACACTCCGCGCCACCGACGGAGCGCCCCGCGCCACCGACGGGGCACACCCGCGCCACCGCCGGGACACCCCGCGCCACCGACGGGGCATCCCGCGCCACCGACGGGACACCGACGCGCCACCAACGGGACACCACTGGCCACTGCGCGCCCAGGGGGGGGAGCGGACAACCGGCTCCACAGCCCCTAGCCAAGGCGGCATCATTGCTCTCCGGCGCCCACGCAGCTCCGCCTCACCTGCACGCACGACGCGAACACGAAACCGAAACCGATGTCCCGGTGGGGGCTCTCCGTTCCACTGCGATCTCACCCCCCAACCTCCGATGTCTGTACGATACGACCACCCTTCGGATGATAAGGAGGTTGGGGGGAGGGAATATCCACTGACGACAATTCCGATGACTTTGACGGTGACGATGCCGGCGTTGCGCTCACGAAGCGGCGACGATGCACGATGACGTTGATGGTGAGAATACACAATGGCGCCTGGCAACGACGATCAAACTCACGATCACGGTCGATCACGCAATCGATCGCACGATCGATCTCACGATCGATCTCGCAAATGCTCGCACGAGCTACCATCGAGACACCATGCCGGGACACCCTGAGCCACCGCCCGGACACCCCGCGCCACCGCCGGGACACGCCGCGCCACCGACGGAGCACCCCCGCGCCACCGACGGGACACCCCTGGCCACCGCGCGCCAGGGGGCGGGGGCGGACAACCGGCTCCACAGCCCCAGCGGCTGCGGCTGCAGCGGCTGGCTGCGGTTGCAGCGATTGCGGCTCAAGCTGCGCGGTTGCGGCTGCAGCGGATATCAGGCTGCGGCTGCGCGGGTGCGGCTGCGCCTTGGCTGCGGCTGCGCGGCTGTGGCTACCCACGGCGGCATCATTCCTGTCGCGCGCCCACGCAGCTTCGCCTCACCCACACGCACGACGCGAATACGAAACCTGAACCGATTTCCCCGTGCGGGGCTCTCCGTGCCGCTGCGATCTCACCCCCCAACCTCCAATACACGAAGCCCCCCGCAGTTGGGGATAAGAGTGACGGGGCGGCGGTGTCGTCGGCAGTCAGCGAGGCTCTGAACAAGCCCGCCGCAGGCGCCGAAATAGAGTATTGAGCTCCGCTTGTTGTTTGGATGCTTCCCGCGGAAGAAAATGCAAAATCAGAGGTGCAGCCCTGCATGGCAGGTATGTCTCAACAGGAGGCACAGAAAGATGCGTCATCTGGGAAATGAAGCTCTCGGTTGCTGCCCACGCACGCGATGATCGGCTGGTGCTGTGTGAGGCTGGGTGCATGTAGGCAGGAGAGGGAGGGGAGGAGGAGGAGGAGGAGGAGTAGGGGAAGGACGGCGCCTTCTTGGGCCGTCTTGGCGACCACCGGGGCCGTCTCGAGGCAAAAGTGGGTCGGATGCTTGGCCGTCCTGGAGCAGTCTGGAAGCCATCTGGGACGTCCGGAACTTCCACCGCGTGTCCCAGGGCTTCGGGGAAGGCTCCCGGGAGGCTCCGGGGACGACCCGTGGAGGCTCCGGGAGGGGAGTGGGCACTTGGTGCACCCGGAGTGCCCCTGTCGTTAGCCCCCCCGGGCCCCCTGGGGCCGGGCTGCTGGAGACCCCTGGTGGCCCGGCCCTGGGCCCCTCTGGTGGCCCTGGGACCCTGGCCCTGGGCCGTCCCATTTGCCGCCGTGCACTGAGCCCAGACCTCCTCGAGTCATGAAAAAATCACGACGGGATGTTTTTCGCGATTTTCGGCCTCTGAGGGCCCTCACCGGGCCTCGGGACCGTCAAAAAACGACTCGGGATGCAAAACCGGTCCCAGGGAATGGGTCTGGACCTCTGGGGGTCGCGTCATGAAAAAATCATGACGTCGGGGGTCTGGGAGGCACGTGTCGGAGGGTGCTTGGAATCCTCCAGCCTCGATCTTGGCCTCTACAGGATCAAGGGGCCCAGACCTGAAGCTGCGGGATTCTCTGGGGCGTGGCGCATGTCCCCGCGTGCTGTCGCGTGACTTCCCCGGGTCGCCCAAGAACCGCTCCAAGACGCCTAAGCTGGCCTCGAGACGACCCAAGAGACCCCAAGACGCCCCAAGAAAAGGGAGGACCCAAAACACGACAAGGAAGACCCAAACACGACAAGGAAGTACCCAAACACGACAAGGCAGAGACAAATTCACGACAGGCAGCAGAGGCGAAAGTAGGAGGCGATTCGCGTTCGCCTCCCGCTTTCGCTTTCGCCTCCCAGTTTCACCTCCCGCTTTCGCTCTCGCCTCCCATGTTCGCCTCCCGCTTTCGCCTTCGCCTCCCACTTTCGCCTCACGCTTTCGCTTTCGCCTCCCGCTTTCGATTTCGCCTCCTGCTTTCGCTTTCGCCTCCCCCTTTCGCCCTCCCCCTTTCGCTGTCGCCTCCCCGTTTCACCATACGCTTTCGCTTTCGCCTCCCACTTTCGCCTCCCGCTTTCGATCTCGCCTCCTGCTTTCGCCTCCCACTTTCGCCTCCCGCTTTCGCTTCCGCCTCCCACTTTCGTCTCCTGTTTTTGCCTCCCGATTTCGCTTTCGCCTCCCACGTTTCGCCTCCCGCTTTCGCTTTCGCCTCCCACTTTCGCCTCCCGCTTTCGGCTTCCACTTTCGCCCTCGCATCACACTTTTGCCTCCCACTTTCGCTTTCGTCTCCTACTTTCGCCCTCCCGCTTCAGCTTTCGCCTCCCACTTTCGTTCTCCCGCTTTCGCTTTCGCCTTCCACTTTCGCCCTCCCGCTTTTGCTTTCGCCTCCCGCTTTCGCTCTGGAGGCGAAAGCGGTTGGCGAAAGCGGGAGGCGAAAGCGGGAAGCGAAGGTGGGAGACGAATGCGGGAGGCGAAAGCCGGAGGCGAAAGCGGGAGGCGAAAGCGGGAGGCGAAAGTTCAATGTTGTCGGATTTTCTATCGTGAATTTGCCCCTCGCCTTGTCGTCAAGTTGCTTGTCGCGAAACCAGCGCGCCCATGCCCCAAGAGGGTACCAACAGAGCTCCCGAGAAGGCCCCAGAGGGCCCAAATCAAGGCGCCGCCAGGGGCACGCTGGCACGCAGCATCAACAAGCAAATCGTGAGCCTGGAGACGGGGGTCCCATGCAAACGGAGGTCAGCCAGGGCGCCGAGTCGTGCAGGAGGAGGAGGAGGAGATCTTCGGGGATCCTGCGGGATCTTGGAGGATCCTGCAAAGCCCGACCGACCCAGGTTCGCCCTGACCAGGTTCGGTGCGCCCCCCGAGCAAGGCCCGGGCGCAACTCCGCATAGGACTTTTTGTGCGTCAGTTTGGTTGTTGGCACGTCCGACCACGGCGGGATTCACTACTGCAAACGACCTGTTCCACTGCGCAATGCGGCGACGTCAGGGGGGCGGCGTGCTGTTTCGACGCGTGGAACACGAACGGGCATTCTTGGCTCGTGGACGGCATCAGACGTAGAGTCTACACGCGGCATAGAGAAGTGGCTGCGGCATGGACGCCTAACTGCAAGGGGCCAGTGGAAGTGTACCTGGTTGGAACGATGAAGGTATGTTAGCCCGTACAAACATGCTGGACGCCAGGATTCGGCATCGATCGGGTGGTTCCAGTTCTTGGACGTCAGCATACTGTAAATAGCCAGCCCAATTTCCAGGAATGCATTCCAGGGTGGGAGTCGTTTGGAAGAGGCCAGGCCGAAAGCAAGAAGAACGATGCCTACCATGAGGTGCTGGAAAGTGGGTTGGGCTCGTTGCTCTGCTTGGGTGCCGAGATTTATGTGAGATGGGGGACCAGATACAGTACAGTACAGTACAGTACGCGCTCCATCGGCCCGGAGGCCGTCCCGAGACGGGTGGCGCAGCAGCGCCTCAGCGCCCTCAGTTCTGGTACTCGACGGTGCATTCCAGCCAGCATTTGCGCTGCCCCCCACGCCGCCGGACGCGGTTCTCTGGTTCCCACTTAAATGCAATATGTGCCCACGACTCGTTGTCAGTACTCATGCGGCCAAGCTAACGGATTGCTGCTTTGCGGTGCTTTGCAACCCAATCTCGTAGATTCAGACGCGCAACACGCTGCTCAGCATCATGCGTAGCCCTTCGCACCCAATCGACCCATGGCTCCAGATCCGCATCGCAAGCGTGTGAAGCTTCGCTGGAAGAGGAGGAAGACGACGACGACGACGACGACGATGATGATGATGATGATGCTGATGAAGTAGTTGGCTGTCGGTGCTCTCTGCGCCTGGGCATGCGGATAATCATTCTTAGCATTTGCCTTTGCGTTCGGCGGATATTGTCCTCGAGCTCGCACGTCAGCACCCACGTGGCCGAGCCGTAGAGCATCGTGGCGGTCACTGTGCTGTCAAACAACCGGAGACGTGAATTTAGCGGATAGCTTCTGTCCGTGAGCTCTGCGCGGTGTTGCATGAAACGTTTCCAAGGACTACGGATACGATTGTTGATCTCCACATCATGGGACCGGTCGAAACCCACCATTCTGCCAAGATATTTTACGCTTTCACTAAAAGGGACAATAGCAATGCTCATGTCGCCAATCATGACGGCTCCTTCGGTATGCCTGTGCCCCTGGTCGCGTTGCTCAAAATCTTGGTGTTGTCTGGATGTAGTTCAAGTCCAACTTTGGCCGCAGCGCATTTGATGTCCCGGAGCATGGCCTTGAGCTGCCTCAGCGTGCTGGAGACGAGGAGAATGTCGCCCGCAAAACGTAA
Organism: Prorocentrum cordatum; assembly: GCA_963575745.1. NCBI lineage: Eukaryota > Dinophyceae > Prorocentrales > Prorocentraceae > Prorocentrum > Prorocentrum cordatum. The sequence goes on from CAUYUJ010018859.1 coordinate 192,884, forward strand.
ATTTGTCAGCTGCGTGTGCTCCGTGAATCCCATCTTCAAGCCCCAACCCTTCCCAAGCCATTTCTGCTTCACTTCGCTCACAACGTCTTCTATGAGGCAATTGAATAACAGAGTGCTCAGCGGGTCCCCTTGTTCCGTTCCACGCCGGATCTCGTAAGGCTTGCTCAGAGAATCAGTGTGTTTTCTTGCTGTCTGACCAGCGTAAAGCTTCTGAGGCAGAGATACGTATCCGGATGGAACGCCGCGTCGGACAAGTGCGCGCCACAAACAAAGATGTTCAACGCAATCATTTGTTTTTTGGAAGTCGAGCCACAAGTTACACTGCCATTCGTGGCATTTCTCCTGAAGCATAGACACAGCAAACATGTGGTGCACGGTGCTGAGACCCTTCCTGAAGCCCGCCTGGTCCATATTCTGGTGCTTGTCCAATATAGGGCACACTCTGTGGTATAATAACTTTGCAAACAGCTTGTAGAGCAGGGGGATGATGGTGATCGGGCGGTAATTGTTGGCATCGGCGACATCGCCGGCCGTACGAAATACAGTCACAGCCGATTTCTTCCACGATTCCGGCGGGGACGCCGACGGTGAAATTATATTGTTGTACACATCCAGAAGTAGAGCCTCGACAGTGACACCAGCATTCTTCAGCATCTTTGCACATACCCGTCTTGGTCGCAGCA